>CAUYSK010068021.1:0-140640 GCA_963575035.1 Avahi laniger | reverse complement strand
TTGTTTTTGTTTTTTATTTCAGCATATTATGGGGTTACAGATGTTTAGGTTACGTATGTTGCCCTTGCCCCACCCCAAGTCCGAGTTTCAAGTGTGTGCATCCCTCGGACAGTGCGCATTGCACTCTTTGTGTATGCATATACCCGTCCCCTCCCCCCCTCCCCCCTCCTCATCACTGTTATTATTAATGAAAAACCTAAATGGATTTATTTCTTAGTTTAATGTATTAATTGCATTTTATATTATTATCATTGTCATTTCATGTGGAATAAAATCCTCAGGAAACCACTTGTGACACTTTTTTAAAACATTGTGGTAAAATACACATAACATGAAATTCACCATCTTAGCCATTTTTCAGTGTATGGTTCAGTGGCATTAGGTACGTTCATATTGTGCTATTTGTGACACTTTTGACCTTCCTCCTAGCCCTACCTCCAGCAGTCTGGACTCACACAAGTGGTCACAGAGAGATTATTTTGACTAATTGATATTTCTGCTCACCCCATTCCAACTCTATTGGAAGGATATCACGCCTTCATCCCGTGAGAGTCTCTCCTCCATTTGAGCAGTACCTACTATATTTAATTTCAGCCAAACGTCACAGAACTATAGAGGTGACATATGTATCTCGAATTTACAGCTACTCTTCTTTACACAAAGACTACAAAAGAAAAGCAAAGTTATACGAGGGGAAGAAATCAACATTGATTGCTTAGCCTTGTGCTCCTTTTGTGCTGAGCAATTTACAGATGCCATCTGTTTACTGTTGGCATGTATCCTCCACTGTAAGTGGTATTATCTCCACTTAACGGATGAGAAAATTGTGGCCCAGAGAGGTTAAGTAACAAGGTCATGCAATCAAGGGATTGAACCCCATGTTGAACTGAATCCAAAAGCCAGTATGATATATCGCCTAAGAGAAAAAGAGTTTGGAAAGACATGGAAGAGTCTAAGAGAGAGTTAGGGAGGGTGAATGAGTGTGTGAGTAAAAGATAATGAGTACTGGCCTCCCTTTCTAGGAGGAATCAACATCACTGCCTCTGCTCCGAACTGTACTTACAGTGTCTCCAGCTGACCCGGCTGCTTTCTTAAGGAGAGTCCTCCCAGAAAGACCCTACTGGGGTCTGATTGCCGTCATCAGGGATGACTTTGATCCCTGACGTTCTCCTGCTCAAGGGGCACTCAGAGCTGCAGGCAGAGTCTCTGACTCTGCCTCAAATTAAAATACCAACTATTTATCAAGATAGATTTTCTTAACCAACCATCTCTGAGTGTGGGAATGTCTCTGTCTAGATGAAAATGCCCCGCGGGGAGTTACCATGGCAACCCCTGTCTGCAGAATGGCAGGATCGAATCCTTAAAAGAGACTTCCAAATTGGTATGGCCACTTTCAGCCACAGGCCCACACTGGGTTTTCTTTGGGTACTTACTTATCTGATGGCTCTGGCCTAACACGTGAAAACCCAGGAGGAAAACTGGAAGTCATTAAAGACATGTGAAGTGTCCGCCCTGGCCTCAGCAGTGAGTTTGCAGTGTCTTTATTAGGCCCTGCTTATTTCCCTGTCTTCCCTCCAGTGTTTGGCTCAAGGTCAAACACTTAAAAGTGGATTTATCTTTTATAGAAAAGGACTGACGGGCAAGCGAGTGAAGAGGTAGCTGGCTCAAGGAAGACAGATAAAAGAAGACAGAAGCTTTTGAAGGTTTGAAATTGGAATTTGATTTTGATAAAGGATTAAGATATTTCGAGAGAGCTCAATGATTGTGTGTTTTTTGTTTTTGTTTTTGTTTTCCAAGAATGAAATAGAAAGGTAAACAGCAAAGAGGTTTGGAATGTACAATTTGACATAGGCAAGTTTTACAGTTATATAAACTCCCACACGTCAATCCTATGCCAGTATCTGATTAGCGCCATGATCCATTTAAAGGTGGCAAACAACGTATCTCAGCATTTAAAAGAGGGACGAGCTCAGTTTCAGTGAGTATAGGGTTTTGTGGATGTGTGTGGGAAAGATCTGTAAACATTCCAGAAGCTTTCCCAGCCCTCTCTGTTTGTAAGATCTGATCACACTATTATTGTCATCGTCTCTAACCACCCAAGAGGATTCCAGAAGAGTCCATTCACCTCTTCCTTCCATGCCCTCTGCCTGACCTCTCTGGTCATCACAGTCTGACTCCAGAGCAGGACAACGTGGACCCCGCAGTGAGAGACTCGGGGAGCACATGACCAAGGAGCCTCAGACTCTTGGAAAATTCAGGAAAATGAAATTTCCACTTTTGTCTTAGTTGATGGATTAGTTTCCTAGGGTGGCTTAAAAGAACAAGAATTTATTTTCTCACAGTTCTCGAAGGCAGAAGTCCAAAATGCAGGTGTCGGCAGGGTGGGCTGCTTCGGGAGGTTCCGAGAGAGAACCCTTTGCGTGCCTCTCCCAGCTGCAGAGGCTCCTGGGGACCTCTGGTGTCCTTGGGCTTGTGGATGTGCCGCTCCGATCTCTGCTGCCGTCTCCATGTGGTGCTGTCCTTCAAGGCCGTGTGTCTGTGTCTCTTCTCCTCCTCTTACAGCGACTCCAGTCCTATCGGTTTAGGGGCCTTCTAATGACAGGACTGTGCAATTCATTATACTTCAAAATGTGTCACAAACCAGGACATACTTTATATTCACACAAACACCTTGAAAATAGTTACTGACAGTTTGTTCAGGTGTCACTGAAAAGGCCAATGTATGACCGATTTTTCTTCCTACAGTGGGATTATTCTTTGATATGCTACCGCCTCACTCTTTTCCCAGGGCCTGTCAGTATTCTGTTCACAGCTTCTGCTCTTCGACTCCAGGTCAGCCTGCTGCCTCCCCTCCACAGAGCCAGCCCGATGCCTGTCATCCCTCAGCACTCCGGTCTCTTTGTGGGGCCAGCGTCCCGGCACGCAGCAGCCGGCTCTGGGGCTGCAGTTCCAATGCTCCTTGGTGCAGGAGTGGAGCTGATGTGAGGTTCTTTCCACTCACAAGTTTTCTTTTGTTTTCTTTTTCTGGATTTCTGCAGGAGCTGAGGAACATCTAAAACACACACTATCTTTAAATTATCCAATTTGTCTATGACTCTGTGACATCCAATGCTACTGCCAGAACTGGTTTTAGAATGAACATCACCCTTGGTTTCTTCTTCATTGTTGCCCATATTATCATCGATGTTGGCACCCATAACATTTGTGAATCACCAAAACAGCGTCAGCTATTTTCCTTGGAGCCAGAGAAGAGGTAACATAACCTTTTAAACTTAGAGCTTAAAATCTATTACATTGGTATTTTTACAAGCATTTTTTGAATATCCACTCAACTATTTAATATGTTTATTGCAGGCCTACTGCCTTGGGAATACAATGGTGAACAAGACCAGTTCCCTACAACTGTCCATACTGGCAATATTCATCATAGCCAAGAGGTGGAAACAACCCAAGTATCCATCAACAAATGGATCAATAAACAAAAATGTGGTACACGTATGCAATAGAATATTATTCAGCCATAAAAAGGATGATGCATTGATGCATGCTACAACATGGATGAAGCTTGAAAACATATGCTGAATGAAAGAAGGCAATCACAAAAGGTCACTGTCTTACTCCACTTTGCATTGCTATAACAGAATACTGAGACTGGGTAATTTATCAAGGAAAGAGGTTTATTCAGCTTGCAGTTCTGTAGACTGGGAAGTTCAAGGGTTTGGCTTTTGCTTCTGGTAAGAGCTTTTATGCTCTGCCATAACCTGGTGGAGAAGGTCAAAAGGGAAGCAGACACATGCAAAGAGAGACCAAAGAGGAGGGGGAACTCACTTTCTAACAACCTGCTCTTGCAGAAACAAATCCACTTCCAGAGCAATAATCCAGTCTCTCAAGAGTGAGAACTCACTTACTACTGCAAAAATGGCACAAGCCATTCAGGATGGATCAGTCCTTATGACCCCAACACCTCCCATTAAGTCCCCCCTCCCAATACTGTCACACTGGGGATCAAATTTCAACATAAGTCTTGGTGGAGACCAGCAAGCCACAGCAGTCATATGCTATATGATTCCTTTTACATGACATATCCAAAATAGGCAAGCCTATTTAGAGGCAGAACACAGGAGCTGGGAGGAGGGGAGCATAGGGAGTGACTTTTTAACAGGTATGGGATTTCTTATTGCAGTGACGAAAATGTTTTGGAGCCGAATAGAGGTAGTGGTTGCCCAACAATGTGAATGTATTAAATGCCACTGAATTGTGCAGTTTAAAATGGTTAATTTTATGTTATGTGAATTTTGCCTAAATATAAAAATTTATTTTTAAGAGATCTAGTTTTTATTTCTCACAGTCTATTATTTCCAGCATTTTATGTTTGAAGTTGTATGGGCACCCAAAGAATCTACAGTGTAAGGGGGAAGACAGACACCAATCTAGTGATGGAGGCAATAATTCTAATATTATTGAGAGCTTTAAAGCAGAAAAGCACATGACAGCTACTAATGGATAAAAGCTGGAATGGAAATAGCAGGGAGTTTAGGTGCTACGGTGTTAATGCTTTATGGGCTCAGCCTTAATAGAGGTTTTTCATTTTCTTTCATTTTGTTGTGTTTAGCATTATTACTTGGTAGCTACCAAGCTGATGGAGGAAGAGGAAGATACAGGGATGAATGAGACACAGATTCTGCTGCCCTCAATCCCACCTGCTGCCGGCTTTACATTCTAATGGGGCAGAGAGACCTGTCCACGGGCAACTGAAAGATGAGATAGAATAACACATGCCACGAGAGAGTAACTTCAAGCTCTGCACAAGCCCAGGAGGAGGAAGGGAAGTGATCCCCATCAAGAGAAGGAGCCACTGTCTCTCTGTGCATGGCCGATGGTGAATGCCAAGGGCTCCATGCCCGTAACTTAGTCCTGAAAGGTAATTTGATCTCGTCAGTAAAGAAGGCCAGCGAGGTGTGTGGCAAATCGTTTTCTAGTTAGATCGGCAACCTGCTGAGTATTTAGGACATTGCTAAAGTGCTGGATGATCCTGGCCTCCTTACTTTTCTTTCCCCAAGGGTTGCCCACCTGGCCTGCCGTGTTCTTTGGAGTTACATGTTGGGAGTAGGAGGCATTGAGGGGTGAGGGAACCCTATTTCTGGTGTTTTGCACTGTGACAGAGCAGGTGCTCATTGCTTTTCTTGCAGTAGCTCTTGCTGTCATCCTTTGAAACAGGGATTGTGACCCTCCTTGTTTTGCAGATGAGGCTCAGAAAGGTTAGGTGATTTGCCCAAATCACAGCCGATAAGCAGTGGCATCAGGATCTGAACCAAGGGCTGTCTGACGGCGTAGGTTCTGCTCTGTGTCCCTCACCCCACGGTCTCCCTATTTGGCTGAGAATCGACATTATCAGGCACAAACCTTAATTAGGACAAGCCTTCCATCCGGAAACACTAGTGTCAAGCTGAAGGTGTTAAGAACCAGTAGTTTGAAACACCATGCTTAGCGCAGACATTGTCCCCGCTGGGTGAGTGAGGCTGACCTCCTTGAGACCTCAGCTTTCCTCCCCGCAATAGGGTCCAGGTACTGAAACTTGACATTAGGGCCAAGCTTCAGTGGCTGGGGGAGGAGGGAGGGCAAATTCAGCCCACAGGTGTATCATGTCTGACCTTCGCTGTGTGTTTTCTTTGTTTTTTTGGCATTTTAAAATTTGAGCTCAATATTTAAAATTCAGGAGATCTTGCATAAAATACAGATTTCTGCCTTCTCTTGACAAGCCACACTGGATCTATATTCCAGGACATTCCCCAGGAGCTGGGCAGCTCCAGCTGGGTGGGCTCCGTCTCTCACGGGACCTGCCTGATTCCCCAGGGCATCGTGGCCTTGATTGCTGCTGCCTGAAGTCCTGCCCTCTGCACAGAGCTGAGGCCTGCAGGGTGGGAGCAAATTGTTCTTTTTTCTTTCTTTCTTTCTTTCTTTTTTTATTTTTTTTTTTTAACCACACCACATCAACAGGAAGATAGGAGCAAACTGTATGCAGACTTGGGTTACACTGTCAGGATGAAAAGGCCAGAATTGACATTTTTAAAATTCAATGTCTTCTAATAATAAAACTCGTATTTACAGAGAGCTGTGCCTCTAAGAGCATCAGGCTTTGTGCAAACATCACTCTGGAATGCTCACAACTGAGGCTCGGGAAAGTGAGAAGGTGACTCAGACTAGGGTCTCCATGGTTAAAAGAAACAGGCATAAAGGAAAAGTAGCCTGCTGCAGGCAGGGTAGGTGGCCAAAGCAGTAAGATGTGCACTCAAAGAACAAATCTTTGCTTGACACACACATGTACCAGGCACTCATGTAGTGGGCACAAGGGCAAGACACTGTTTACACATCTACCTCTTGGGTCCCAAGCTCAACTCCTTATTCTTTGACCACAAATGAGATGGAAAGAGAGGCAACCGGTTTTCAGAGAGCCAGAAGGACAAATGCCAACTCTGTCCCTTCCCTCCCCATGTGCCCACCCTCCTACCGTGCTAGCTGTCCTTATCTCAGGCCTCGCAGTGCTGAGCCTCAGTGCATTCTAGTCCCTTTGCAACGTGCCCAGCAGCTGGGGCCCTGCCCATGCTCTGGCCTTAGCCCAGAGACCCCCTGCTCTGTAAAGCAATTACCATGCTGTCTTATGTCTTTTCCCATCTTCCCGCTGAGCTGTCCCCTCCATGAAAAGGGGAGCATATTTGTTAGGGGGCATCTCCACTTTCCTGGTGCCATGTTTCCAGGTGGAGGGGCTTCAGCCAGAACAACATTCTTGCCTCACCCCCAGTTCCTTCTTTGCGGAAGAGCAACTGGCCAAATGATGTGCTGGGACCCCTGGGTGCTGGACTGTGTCCTTGCTCTCTCCTTCAGCCCGGACTGCCCGTGGAGGGGCCCAAGTGTGCCTCTCAGTCTCAGCCCAGCGGGAAGCTCCCTGTGCACACTCTGCACCCTGGGGGAGGCTGCAGGGGTCGGGCTCTGTGTGTAATGGTTGGACGAGTTTGTGATGTCACAGGCAGTGGAACACCTAAGCACACCTTCAGTCCAGCTTGTAGCAATAATAAAGCTGATATTTGAATCTCCATGTGTTAGACTCCTGAAAATATCTCTCCATTGGTTTCGAACTCAGAGGATGGAGACAGGAGTGTGCTTTATTTACCCCGGGATGGCCTCTTCATCGTGTGTATCCTCATGACGAGTGCAGAGCCGGGCACTTAGCACAGGTGCTCACTATCTGCTGAATCACGAATTAGCCAAAGGCTCTGGGCTGGGAGGCCCCTGTTTGTCTACCCCCCACAGGAAAGTGCAAGGCACATCCGCTGTCACCTCTCACCGGGTAAACGTGCTTCCCAGGCTGGAGTAAAGTGGGGCAGGGGCAAGTGAAGCCCCCAGGTTGCATTGGCTGAGGGGCCCCTATCTTGAGTAAGAAGATGGAAGAAATGGAATTATTCCAGCTTGCAATGCCCAGAGCAAAGACTGCTAAGACTCTTTCTATTGGAAAAATAAACACTATGTGAATTTGATAAAGTTTAATTTTTCAGGGAGGGATAAAAATAACTGTTCATATTTTTGTTTATAAAAGACTTGCCTGTGTAAGTAAAAGGCAGCGAGCTTAGAGCACAAGGTTGTGACCAGACTTCAAAAAGTAAAGTCTCCTCACCTTTGTCTTCCTGTGCCAACAGAGTCGAAGCAAGAGAAGTCCTGGCTGTAAGGAGATGCGAAACCCCATGGCAGATGTCAGTCCAGGGCTGGAGCTCAGGTATAAATTTTAATGCTGCTCAAAGGAGAGGTGATAATTGAGGCTGGGAGACTTATACAAGCCCCAGGAAATGGCAAAGTGAAAAAAAAATTTTTTAAGCATAAGAAGTGAAAATAATAAAGGGACATGATAGAGATCTGAGACATCCACCCGCAAGGCGGAACAGCAGAATGTGGAATTTTCCCCAAGAAAGTAGACAGAAAATGACATGAAACTGAAAATCCATTGACAAAAGAAGTAGCTGCTAAGTTTAGCCTGAAGCTGCCTCCTTACACGTGTTAGGTTCGGCCTAAAGATTTCCTGCACCCAGTGAGCTGTAACCTAAATGGATGTGGGAACAGACCACTCCCTACTTTGGTAGGGGCTGCCCCATCCGCAAATCATTCTTTGCTCAATGAAACCGGGTGAATTTAATTTGTCTAAAGTTTCTCTTTTAACATAACCCATAATAAGCCCATATTTCTGTTGTCTTCGTGCTGGAGAGGGATTAACCCCTAGATCTAAATGTTCCAGGCCACACAAAGGGTATTTTTCTTTCCCCTGCCATTTTTTTCTGTGTGTGCCGTGGGGGTCACAGGGCAGGGCTGGCTGAGCTTCGCTGCCGGTGCCGGCCGCAGGGCTATCCAGGTTGGGGAGCAGGCTGATTGGTGGACAAAAGCCTTAAAGACAGGGGCCCATTCATTAAGCTTAGGTCCCTTGAGGGTACGTTCCCAGGGCTCCCAGCTCCCTTCACTGCAACTCAGTGTGCTAAGAGGTGGGGGAGCCACTGAATCAGTGCCCAGCTGGGAATGTTGGCTTTGCCACTCACCCAGATTTGATGGTGGGCAAGAGCCTCAATTTCCCCATTTGTAAAATCTGAGACTTTTTTTTGTAAATTAAATAGACTAATACTGCATGCCACAATCTGGGAACATTTTAGCACCTTGTTGTGGATCCAGAAAATCGATCCCTACAAAGCTTCCCTCTTGTCAAAGACTTGTACGTCTCTTAGGAAGGGAAGTTTCAGGAAGCCCTAATAGTCAAGACAAGAGCACAGATTGCTTCCTAGTACGATAGCTGTCCGGGGAAGCAAGGTTCTTCTGGGATGGGCCTGGAGGGGAGAATGACAACATGACAGTTATGCTTCCACTAACTGAGCTGTTCATCTGTTCCAGGCATGAGTTAATCTTCTCGACGACTTTTTCAGATCAACACTATTATTATTCTCCTTTTGCACATGAGGAAACTGAGGCACAGATGGGTTCCATAACTCACTTTATGTCTCATATCTAGTAAGTTCTATCAAGTCCAGCCCTGCCCTCCCTCCCTTCTCCTCCCCTGCATTCCCGGGGTTGGGAGGTGAGCATGAAAGATAAAAAGAGGCATCTGTGGAGAGACTGAAGAACTCAGGGGTGGCCTGCCAGGGTCCCGTGGTCCTACCAGGGCTGTAATCTTGGGCAAGTTACCTAACTCCTCTCTGCTCAGAGTCCCCTCTGCATAGCAAAGATGTGGATGGTGCTGCCTGGTAGGGCTGTCAGGAGGATTAAATGAGGTAATTACGGAATGTGCTTATGAGGGTGCCTGGCACGTATTAAGTATTCAATAGATGTTGGCTCTTATGATCATTATTAACTTTGTCCTTTCAACCAGAGCATTCCTGAAGGGAGAAAGGGAGAAGAAACAGGCAATGGGAGGAAGGGGGGAGGGCTCGGGGCCACCCAGGATTGTTAGCACCCTATAATCAGATCTCGGCAGACTCTTCTCTCAGAGACGCACAAAGGCTATTGTTTGAATCTGCTACAGGAAATAACTAGTGTATGTGGTCACCAGATTGAACAGCTAATCATGGCTTTCCATCTGTTATGATAAAGGAGGGAGAGCCGCTGAGAGCAGAGAGCTCGTTAGCTGAGAACTGAATGAGCATTAGCCACTTCTAGAGGCAAAACTTACAATGAACATCAGAAATGACTGTGTCTCCAGCATGAATCAAGCAATGTCTTATGAGGTTTTTTTTCTTTCTAAGTATGCAAGGCCAAACTTCAAATGTCTTAAAAATGAAGACACAGGATAAAACATGAGTCTAAAATATAGCAGAACCAAATGAACTTGATATGAGGTTCCAATAAGGTGTTGAGGTTATCACTCAGTTCAGAAGACTGTCTTCTGGCCTCAGCAGCTAATGAAAGTATTTAAAACACTTTCCTCCTTCCTCTCCTCCCTTGTGTATGTTTTTAGCTTCATTTCCCAACTGTCTTAGTCCATTCGGGCTATTATAATAAACTACCTTAGACTGGGTAATTTACAAACAACAGAAATTTACTTCTCACAGTCCTGGAGGCTGGGAAGTCCAAGATCAGGGCATCAGCAAATTTGGCATCTGGTGAAGGCCTGTTCATCACAGATAGTCCCTTTATGTGTCTTCGTATGGTACAAGGGAAAGACTTCCTCAAGCCTTCTTTATAAGGGCATCGATTCTATCATGCGGGCTCCACCCTCAAGACCTACTCACCTCCCAAAGGCCCCACCTCTTAGTATCAACATGTTGGGGATTGGATTTCAACATACAAATTTTGGGGCACACCAACATTCAGACCATAGCACCAACAAATCTAGGCTCACTTGTAGTTATTTTCCCCCAGCTCTCATCTGCAATGCGTCAGAACCTTGACATCGGGGAAAATTAGCTGCCATATCTTCTGATCACCACATTTTTCTGGCTGATCTGACTGGGGAGCAGAGTGTCTGTCTTCCTCCCTGGGCCCCGGCTGCAAGGTGACGGTGGAGGATGAGCACTGACACAGTTGAGCATGTCTGTTGTGGTGCCTGCCTATCAGCTTCATCGCACACTCCCACAGAACCACCTGCCCCTGCTGCCCAGCCTCCGTGGACTGAACCAAAGGAAGGCAGCTGACCAGAGAATGGTAATCACCTGGGTTCCAAGATGAGCTGGACCCGTCGAATTCCTTTGCTCAGAAATTCAGACTAAGAAAGACAAAGACAGTGTGTTTACCTGCTGGTTGCAAGAGCTACAGTCAAAAGGTCTCACAGTGGAGTCAGGGCTGAGCAGACCCTTGCCTAGGTGAAGAGGCCTGCTGGTGGCATAAAGAACCAGATGTGAAGGGGGTACCTGCATCCAGCTGGAGGTGGAACAGCAGAATGACATCCCGTGGACCTGGAAAGAAACTGGGGCATGGCTTAAACAACAAAGAATTTGTTTGAGCTAAATTTGAGTGACCACAACCCAGAAACATTTCCAAGTTACTTTGGGAAGTGCTCTAGAATAGTGGTCCCCAATGTTTTTGGCACCAGGGACCGATTTCATGGAAGACAATTTTTCCACAGACCGATTGCGGAGGGCGGTCATCAGGAGAGAGATAGTTTCAGGATGATTCAAGCACATTACATTTACTGTGCAGTCGAACCTCTCTGCTAATGATAATCTGTATTTGCAGCCACTCCCCAGCACTAGCATCACCACCTCAGCTCCACCTCATATCACCAGGCATTAGATTCTCAGAAGGAACATGCAACCTAGATCCCTCGCATGCGGAGTTTACAGTAGGGTTCACACGCCTGTGAGAATCCAATGTTGCTGTTGATCTGAGAGGAGGCTGAGCTCAGGCGGTGATGCGAGCGATGGGGAGCAGCTGTAAATACAGATGAAGCTTCCCTTGCTCACCTGCTGCTCACCTACTGCTGTGTGGCCCGGTTCCTAACAGGCCATGGACCCGATACCTGTCAGCGGCCAGGGTATTGGGGACCGCAGCTCTAGAGAAAAAAAGAGAAGTTTGAACTTTTAAAGAAAAAAGGACAAATCAGAAAAGGAGATGATTATAAAAGTTGTTTTTCAACCATTACAATTGGTGTGATCACATTTAAAGCAGTTTTGGAGTCAGGGGATTGGCTGTAATATTCTAAAACAAGGCCCGTGCTCAGGGACCTCCCAGCTCAGCAGCAAATAGCAGAAGGTAACAGCAGATGTTTTGGCAGTTGCTCGAACAGGAGGCGGTGACCTCTAGGGTGAGCATGCTCTGCTTAAGTTGTGCCCGAGGCTCAAGCCAAAATGACCTTGTGGCTCCATGTTAGGTGTCTAAACTGTCAACATTTTCCTTCATCGGGCCCCAGATCCAGTCTCCACGGGTCTCGGCCTGATCGCAGCACAGTGCGCATCCTTAGGATGAACTGTCTTAACAGCCCTGGCTGAGCGGGCTCCTCTTCACTGCCGCCAAGTGAACCCACCCTGGTGGGCATACAGCAAGAAATGACAGCACCCGTCCTGTGGCTGGAAAAGTCCTTCGGAGACGGGAGCGATTTCCTTCTGATGCCACTCTGGAGTCTTCTCCTGTGGGCCTGAATCTCTTCTACAAGATGCCATCCGAGTGCGGATTCCTGAGGTCAGAGCAGATCAGCCTGGCCATGGCTCTTGGCGTGGGGCGGGCTGACCGGTGGCAATGTGAAGCAGACCTGTGTGACCGCCAGGCCGGCTGTGTGAGCAGCTGTGACTGTGGGAACAGCCTCTAAAACAAGCATGTTAGCTCCATTTCTTGATTCTCAACTTGCTTGTGGGGCCCGCGTATGTACAGCTATTCAGCAGGTACGTATTGCGTCTCTTTGATGTCAGTCATCAGTCGAGGCAGTGAGAGTGAGTCAAAGGTAAAATATTCAGGCAACCGTGGCTTTAGAGTTATACTTTAAAAAAAAAAAGGCATGTACTATAGAAATCAAGATAAAAAGCAATAATTTTCATAAGAAGTACGGATAAAATGTCATAAGCATTCAGAGCAAGAACCAACTACTTCCTTCTGGAGGAGTTAAGGGAGATGTTGAGGCTGAGATGATTTTGTCCAGACTTTGACCGAGCGGTAGGAATTGAAGGCTAGAGAGCAGGAGACATGGATAGGAAGCACTTCATGGTTAACTGGGGAGTAAAAAGCGAGAAACGAAAGAACCTAAGTCAAGTGGTGGAGGCAGATTGAGGGCAAATATCGCAATGATGAAAAATATCACAATGTGGGTTTGGGCTGTATTCTGACAGCACATTTTATCACTGAAGGGTTTGAAACAGAAAAATGGTATGCAGAGGTAGCCCTTTAAAAATTTCCCAAAAATTGTGGCAGGGAAGGAAGTCCTAGGGAAGCTTAAGGAACTTTCCACAACTCACCAAGTTGGCGGCGGGGGGCTGGTGTGCTTCCCCATCTGAGGCACCTCTGTCTCTGTCCCCTCTGCTGAAGTCTAAGCAGCCTGACCACAAGAGCTTTCCCCTCCTGTACAAATTCCTTTCCTCTTCTTGACGGCTTCCCACCCGCCTCCACTGTAAAACATTGCCAAATGGATTTAATTCAAATTCTATGTAATAAAAACATAAAGTAAGGAAAAATAAATGGGAATGCTTTAAGTAACGTGCCCTGACATCTCATAAAAGCCTCTTAAATTGATTACAAAGAGCGTGTGGTGTAGACTCCAGAAAGAGGAGGATGTTATGGGAACTCTGGCAGAGTCCCAAAGTGGAGTTGCGCTATGGTTGCTGCAGTCATAATTCTTCCTTATATCATGTTTTGTGCTTGAAATGCAGGGCCCTGCACAATGAGTTTTCTTTCCATAACCAGGGCATAGATTTTTAAAAATGAATAAATAAATAAGAACCTATAGTCATTAGTGATTCCAGACAGCTCTGATCAGACTCATTACACTGGGAATCTTGGCTGCTAAAATCTCGAGGTCCACATTTTCAATGATTGCAAAAACCAGGAGTGTGAGTTATCCTAGCAGTTGGGAAAGACCTGTTTTTGCACCAGCGTGATAGCTCTGGTGGGGCTGATTTTGCACGGTGCTTAGCTCCAATCTTGGTATTCAGTGCAGAGGAAAATAACAGCACTATTTCTGTGGCTGGAAAGCATCTCCGGAGATAGGAAAGATTTCCTTCTCATCCCACTCTGGAAGCCTCTCTTGTTTACCCAATCCTATTCTGCAAGACAGCAGCCCTGCATAAACCCCCCAAATCAGAGCAAATTAGCTTGGCTGTGGCTCTGGGCTTGGGATGGGCTGACCAGTGGCACCATGAGGCAGACCCATGTGTTCTGCAGAGTGATATGAGGATCACCTGATGGTCAAAAGATGGCTTTGAGAATGGGAATAGTTGGCTAGGCTTGAGAATCATTTGTGGCTTACAGATGTGGAAGAGCTTTTACATTGGATGTGAGGACACCAGAGAAGGTGATGTACTGCAGGCCAAGCTGAAGAGACTGACCGATGTATTATCTATGGGTGGCTCTGATCAGTGTCTATACAGTAACTAGGAGACCAGGAGTGACTCCCGTGGTTTGATTGTGCCCACACACTCACCAGGTACCAGGATTCCCTCCTAAGTGTTTCTATCTTCTGTTCCATATCTTCTTGGGAGACAAAACTGGCCCTTACAGCTGAACCAGGAGGCTTCATTTCACAAAATTCCCTGTATTAATTTGCAGGTTTTTTTCCCCAGAGAGTAAGAGTAAGATTCTTCCAATAAGCCTAGAACTCCCCTGCTTGCACTTGCTCGCACACTCTTTCTCCTCTCCGCAATGACTGGGAGTCTGCTGAGTACCATTCAGCTACGGGTGGGAGGTAAAAAATGAACACGGTCCAGTCCTGGTCTGCCCAGAGATCACAGTTCAGTGTGGTGATTCTCCTGGAGCACTTAAAAAAAAAAGATTTCCAGGCCCTAGAATCCTCAAGAGTATTGCCTAGAATTAGGTATTTGGAAAAAAATCTTCTCATGTGACTTTGTTATATAATTAAAAGGAGAACCACTAACCTGTTAGAGAAAAATGGTTATGTCACGTGGTAAGTGCTGGGGAAGAGATAGAACACAGAGCTGTGTCAGCAAGGGAGAAACTACTGATTCAGTTGTTGGGAGAGTGTTGGTGATGAAGGAAAACTTCATGGAGGTAATGCTGGAACTGGGTCTGGAAGGATGAATAGGAGTTTGCTAAGGGGTTACAAGAGAAATGAAGGGAGAGTCCTTTACATTGATAGGTACACATGAAAGGAAAACTGGCTCATTGCAGGGGTTCCACGAAGCACCACGTGGCTGGAATGGAGTGGCAGATGAGGAATGCTTTGACGCTTGGCCAGAGGGGTGGCCAGGGGCCAACTGATGCTAGTTTTAGAGGTCTTGCCAGCTCATTTGTACTTTTTCCCTGCAAACCATAGGAAAACTTTGAAGAATTTTAAAGAGAGCCTAATAGAATCACACTTGCATTTAAGAACGATAAATAAAGCAGGAGAAGTATTATGAGGCTGAAATAAACAAGATCAGCTAGGAAATTCATACATAAACCCGAAAGACAAACTCAGCATCTCTTATAATCCCAAACCATAAGGTCGAGATGACTTCACAGGACACACGGGCAGGATTCAGCAGACCCTCTACAAATGTGTCCACGTTCTTCCATGGCCATTTATCCTCACTGAAATTCCGTTAACGGTCTGTTTCCTATCTCCCCCCAACTCCAACAAACACACACACTTAGTGTGAGAAAAGGGTCTATACACCTCAACCAGGACAGTCGCCTCTTTTCCCTTCCTGGTTCCTTAAGATCTCCTAAGGCACCACCCCTGAACCTGCTGACCACTTTACTTCCTGCTCAGTATTCACCAAGTATTTGTTGATCAACCCTGGCAGGTAGTAGCCGTAGAAATAACCAATGCCTTTGCTTCGTGCAAAAGATCTTCTCAAGGAAGAACAAGCTTTCATTTCATGGTTAAATCAAGAACAGCTTGTTACATTTATTGTCTTATGAACCCACCCTCAACTTCATATTCTTTACCCAAAACATACAGAATTGATAAACAGCGAATGAAAAACTCAGAAGAATCCCCATAGAATAGCATACAATGTCAAAGATAATTTTTAAATCAAATGCTTATCTAGATCTAAGAAATTTACTTGAGTCTGCTTCAAAAAGCTTTGTGACCTAAAAGGAAAGCAAATATAAAAAGAACAAGTTCAAAACTTCAAATGAATGAGGTTAAAATGGTCTCTAAGAAAGAGATTCTAAATGGAAAAGCAGATTTGTTTAAGAGCCAACTACTGAACAAAACTTAAAAACTACGGATTATGCATTGTGATCGAATGTTGCAAATGAATGCTTTCAAATATAGCAATAGATATAGTGTTTATAATATATGCTGAGTTTATTAATCATCTGTTATTTTGTACTCAGATTGCTTATAAAATAACTTTTTCTATCTTGAAAAACATAAAAAAAACAGCAAAAATGGACTGAAATGCCTGGAGACTTAAATTGGCCTCATCAGCCTAAATTGTGATTTTTATACGTCTAGGCAATGATGAAATCATCAGAGGTCAGAGCAAGCCACAAAGCCCTAGAGAAGCTATTAACAACTGAACATTTTCAGATCATGTGGAAATTTTCATTCCGTTTACCAAAGATACGTGCAGAAATGGTTTTCATGATGATTAAGACCTGTAATTGTAAAAATGTAAAATTTATAGCATCATAAAATGGTTTGTATAAAATGCAAATATCCCAGCTGGGTAGCTTGGCCATGGAGGTTGCAGTTGGGTTCATGCCTGAGCTCATTACCATTCCAAGTTTGGCATGGGCATTAGGTTTTTGTTTTCTTTTTTTAATTTTAAAAAAGGACATGTTATTTTTAAGTAGTTTCTTTGATGATTTTCTGAGCATTGTGATGGTCTCTTCAAATGGCGAACAGCTGTGCAAGGCAAACACATAAGCAAAAAGTATGTTAATTTAGGGGGGAAATTAGGGGGAAAATTAACATTTTCATATGTTCTTGTGACTATAAGATAACACCTTCAAGTGTTAGTAAATTAATATTATGTTATTTGGTATGCAAGATGAGTGAGAACTGCTAAGATCACATGTTTATGAACACAAAAGACTGAAGGAGGTATAGAAAAATGCAAAATGAGGGTAAGTGGAAACAGAGAAAATAAAAAGTGGGGATGAGGTTGGCACTCAAAGGAAAAGGAAAATAGATTATGTGTAGACATCGATCCCAAAAGCATGGCAAGACTGAACACTGTAACTGGGTCCCTGAGCAAATTTGAGTATTAGCCCTGAAAACAACTCCCACTGGCCCCACCCTTTAGTCAATCAATAATTAATATATATTTATAGGCATTTCCCAAAAGCTAGCTGTCCAGGAGTGAGGAGGGAACTCATAGGTAACTATCTGGGGATACGTGCCCAGTCCCAGCCCCTGTTTGGGAATTACCCCTCCCTTGGCTCCTACGGAAGGGGCAGACCTCGGCAGCCCACGTGTGTTCATGGCCATCCAGAATTGGATTCTATTTCTTGAAACTAAATGAGTCCAGACTTAGACAAAAATATGTGCCATAACCGCTTCTCCAACGAGCTTAGAACTAGTTGAGAGGACGGCATAAGTGAACAACACAAAGCCTTACATTATACCATCGTCACTGAAGGTGGTGTGTCCCAGTGACAGGATTCGCTGTCAGTCTCTGCTTTATTGAAGGTTGCACAATAAGGATATCTCTTCCACAACTTATTGCTGTTAAATGCGTATGCAAAAATTTCAAATACGGTGCCCTCAAAAAAATAAAATAGAGTTGTATGTATGCATACGTGGTATGTGTGACAAAAAGGAGAAAGGGTAGGTTTCGGGGAGGTGGCTGTTTGTCTTGTTGTTTTGTTTTGGCTTTGGCTTTCGAGAAAGAGGCCCCAGCCATGTTCAGGTAAGAGGCAGAAGAAGGGAGAAGATACGGCCAACCCCAAGCTCTGAAACACTGTGGGGTCCTGCCTCCCGCCACACACACCCCTGTCCCGACGTTCTTGCACTAACTGTTTCCCTCTGCCTTAACACTGGGATATGCAGCCATTTCTGCAGAAAAGCCAATTCTGGAGAAATAAACATGTTTACGTTTCCCCCTTTCCAATGAAAATTGCAGTATTGTGTACCATAGAAATAAAAATACTAGTTTACAACCTAGATGATCTAGCTTTATTTCATGAGTATGTCAGAGTGAAAATTGACACGATTTTGCTGCAAATATACTAAAATCTGAGTATATATCAAAAGAACTAACATGGAAACAACTTTCAGAGTCCTCCTCCTGGAATTGGATTGTAGACTATAACAGAGCTCAGTGAGTTCCATAAGTAAGGTCACAGTTGTTTGAAACGGTCCCCATTTATACCTCTTGCAGAATTATGCATAGTTGTCCCCACCTTCACCCGCTCCAGCGATCTCGAAGGTGTCCCAGTCTGAATGATATGATCATGCTAACCGCGAGGCCCGCAGACTCCACGTTGCTCTTTGCTGACCCAGAACAAGGAGACAAGCTGGCAAAACCCGGCGAGGAAGGGTCTTTGGGCCCTGGAAGCAGCCAGCCATATCTTCGTCTAGTTATTAAGAAATATTTGTCCTGCACTTAAAGTACCTCCAACTGGGCTGGCCAAAGGCACATCAGGAGAATCCGGACCCTTGAGTCTCTCCAATCTGCAATGGATGAGTGAGCAAAATGGAAAAAGGGGAAAAAATAGAGTAGGGTAAAGAGATTATGAGGGCGGTGGAGTGGGGAGATTCAGACTACAGGAGTAAATAAAGCAGTCAGGGCAGGGACAGTTATCTCATTCGACTGTCCGATATTTCTGAATGGATGACAGTGATTTCCACGTGCTTCTCAAATTTCGAGGGCCATACAAATCCCCTGGGGATGTTGTGGAACTGGAGGTTCTGATTTAGTCGGTGTGGGGAGGGGTCGGAGCTCCTGTGTGTCTAGCAAGCTCCCTGGGATGCTGATGCTGTTATTGTCAGACCACACCTGGAGCATCGGGGACCCACGGAGCAGGCGCCCACCTTCCATTTCTGTTGTTTTTCTAAATGTCCCATCCCCTGCGTTGTGTGAACAGGTGCTCCATAAATATGAGTTGACTAAAGGAACTGAGAAGAGTGATGTAACACAGAAGATGTCAGGTTGCATTAACGAATAGCTGAGCTATGATGATTGACTGTGTTAATGGATTCCCGTGCAGAAGCAGGGCCCCATCACAATTATGTTCGTTTGCACTTCACTATAATAACATTTAAACCATACAGAATTAATTTAGTATTAAATGGGGATGTCATTAGCGCTCCTGAAAGATTTCTTGTCCCGTAATTTTTAATGAATTCATCATGAATTTAAATTTGTTCTATCTACAGCCTCAGGGCTGGCCCCGTGCTTAGAAAATGACCCATCTAGTATAATATGATGAGTGCTGGAATAGGCCATCTGCTCAAAAATACTTCCTCCCCTGACACCAGAGAATTCACCATCAGAATTTCACTTCATAAATCACAAATAATTTGATTGATAATCAAGTCAGTAAATAGTTACAAAATGCTGACAACTTGCCAAGGTTGTAGAAAGATAAGACAGTTTCTGCCTGCAAGGATCTCTCACCCTGCTGTGAA
Organism: Avahi laniger; assembly: GCA_963575035.1. Taxonomy (NCBI): domain Eukaryota; kingdom Metazoa; phylum Chordata; class Mammalia; order Primates; family Indriidae; genus Avahi; species Avahi laniger. The sequence continues at coordinate 121,448 of CAUYSK010068021.1, read as the reverse complement.
GATAAGAAATATTTAAAGATGCATGGGTGATATAAGGCTGTTTGGTAGGAGCTCTAAACTTTTATGCAAAGGAATAACTTGCCAGTTCCCTAAGCTTTGCAATCGCTAGGGAGTTCCACTGAAGGGAGAGGTAGAATATGACAATATAGTTCGTGCCCATAGAGACTTTGGAGTTAGCAAATGAGTGCTGTGTGCTAATTGGGTACCATTGGGTGAACTATTTCCCTCTCTAAGCCTGTTTTCTCATCTGCAAAAGAGTAACAATAACCTCCCTCTCCCTGTATTGCCCTGAGACTCATTGAAATAGCATATTCAAAGCACTTAGGATACTACACTTTGTACATGTCAGGAGTAGACAAAAGACAAGTATTAGTTCTCATACCCTAGTCATCTCCTTGAGTGGAAAAAGCTGTGAGCATCGCTCCCTCCTGCATCAAACACTCACCAAGCATTCACTGAGTGCCAGAGACCGGGTCAGGTGCCAGGGACAAGGTGACAAATAGAAGCAGAGTCCTGTCTTCGCACAGAGAAGTAAAGACTCACAGCACAGCCTGCTCAGTGCTGGGACAAGTGTCAGGGCAGGACCCTATGGGACAGGCCGGACCCGAGTGGGAGGGTCAGAGAAGCTTCCCCGGGAGCAGACGGGAGCTGAGTCTGGGGGGTGTTGAGGAACTGGCCAAGAGAAGCCAGTGAGAGGATTTCAAGAGCAGGGATCAGCATAGCCGAAGACTCCAGGTCAAAGAGAACAGGCGCAGTAGGGGTGTGGGCGATGGGAATGGCTGGAGGCCAGCGGGTGGGGACTTTCCCTCATAGAGATTAGGACCTGAGGCCGATGGCAGGAGTGAGAGTAGAAAGAAAAAGAGGATCCTCGAGGAGGAAGAGGTGAAAGACAGCTCTGGTTTCCAGCCCTGTGTCTGGAGATCAGTGGCTTTAAAAGAATAGAATCTGAGAGGGGAGCCGTCTTGGGCAGGCGGCCTCTGCATCTGACCCTTTCCCCTTTCAGCTTTGCAGATCTGACTTTCTGAGGCCCCCTGGAGGCTGAGGTCATTCTCATTAATTGCCCTTCTCCTTTTGGGGTTCATTTGGTTTCATTCTCCCTTTCTATCGCACTCTTCTCTACCTACAAGGATGGTCCACATAATACCCTGTCTTTGAAAATAAACCCAAGCTGGGTGCAGTGGTGCACACCTATAGTCCCAGCTACAGGGGAGGCTGAGGCAGGAGGATCCTTTGAGCCCGTGAGTTCAAAATCAGCCTGGGCAACCTAGCGAGACCCCATCTCCAAAAAAAATAAGATAAAATAAAATCAACCCAATCCAAGCCGCCCTAAACTTGCTACCCCTTGAGTTACCATTTTCTTTTTCCTCATTCCTTCTCCATGAAACTTTCTAAAAGACAATTTTCATTCCTTGCTTCTACTTTCTCACCACAGACTCATTCCATTTTAAAATCAAGAGTTTCTGTTTCCCCGATTATAAGCATGGCTCATAATTTCTATGGAAAGCTGGAAAATATAAGAAGAAAATAAAAATCACCCATAAGCCACAATGCAGACATAGCCACTGACTACTAAAGTTGTAGCAGGTTTCATTGTTTGTCTTTTTATCAACGGAGCTAGACAGATAGATGGTAGATAGATAAATTTATCCTAATTTTTTATTTTTTAAATTTTTGCTCACATATAAGACAATATAGTGTTTTGTACCCTGAAGTTTTGTTTAAGATGATATTGTAATCCTAGATGATTAAATAATTGTAATAATGGTAATGGCTAAAGAATATTTAATCTCTAATGCCCTATGTTGGACATTTGGCCGTTTTCATACTTACAATTATAAATAATACCGAGATAAACATCCTTGTGTCTGCATCTTTGCCTACATGCCATGCCTAGAAATAAAATCGTGAGCCAAAAGGCGTGCATATTTTCGAAGGTCTCAATAACACAGTCACAGCACCGCACACTCTGTGACCTGTGTGCAAAGGGGCATCTCACCCGCACTGGTTACCACCCTTCTCTCACTTGTCAACTCTTTTCAGTCTAGCTGTCCCCTTTGTAGCTCTGCCAAAATTGCTACCTCTCCGAGTCCTTGGACAAGTTCCAAATTCTTGAATTCCAAAGCCCCCTTTTGGTGCCTTCGTCCTCTCTCTGTCTCTCCCTGGGTCTCTGCTGGGATCCAGGCCTCAGTTCCCCGGCAGCCCCCTCCTCCCTCCGCATGCAGGACTCCCCTCTGCTCACTTCCCTCCCCCACCTCCTCACGGACACCCAGGCCCTGACTCCATCCAGCCCTTTGCTGAATGCACGATTGGCTCCTGCAGAGGCAGCCGCTGCCCAGGAAGAAGTCAGGCCCCTCGTAGATACACATGCGGTCAGTGGAGTCGCAGAGTGGGTGCAGCAACCTAGGTCGGTAGAGAGAGTCCTTCAGAGGAGAAGCAGCCACTCTGGAGGGAGGCATATGGCTTGGTGAAGAGGAGGAGGACGAGGAGGAGGAGAAGGAGGGACACGCCAGGCTGGGAAAGGAGATGTGGCATTCCTCCCCCGTGTTCCCCGGGCGAGCTGTCACTCTCCCAGCAGCCACCCACCAGAACCCCTTCAGGCACACCCTGGATCTGACTCCCTCTGGGTGGGTCACTTGCTCTGCCACTGCCGCTGCAGGGAAAGTGGACAGCTTAGCCTGGTGCAGCAGAGCCACAAGCCACTCAGAGGCTAGGACAGTGTTCCCAGTTATGTGTGGTCTGTGGGGACAGCCAGGGGAAGCAGAGGGGAGCACCAGGCCACAACCAGAAATTCCCAGTCCTGGTCAGACACGGACCTGGGTGTCAGTGTTCCATCATCTCGCCTTGCCCTTCAGTTAGCTCTAGTTCAGGCTAGGACAAGTTCTCACCTTGCTCTGTTCCGCTTTCAATCAGTAGAAATAAAAATAGTAAAAGCACATCGACCATTCTTGGAAACTCTGCCGAGGTCCACGGTGTGCTCCTATTAAAACATCAGGAACAGAACAGCAACACTGATTGAGCATATAGACAGGGTGACAGGCCACGTCCCTCTCTCTTTTCCCTTCCTTCCCATTACCTACGGCATTTTTACACCAGAAGAGCCCACTGCTTAGAAAACCGTTACTGTCATCCTTAGAACAGCCGAAAGGCTTCAACATCTTAATGGAAAGAAAATTATCAGTGTGATCATAATCAAAGACCTCAGCTCCGTGGGGGAACATTAACCCTTCTGTATCCATCCCAAGCCTGCAGCAACAGCAGAGACCTGGTATTTGCAGATTTAACACTGAGTTTTAGACTCATTGCAAGAGCTGAGCAGCTGCAGTTGGTCACTTAGCAAGCATTTCAGTGCGGATTTGTCTATGATTGTCTGGTTGTTCATTTTTATGGGGAAGATTATATGTGTGGGAGAACTGTGAAGGTCTCAGAATATCTCCTGCAAATATTAGAGCTATATATACATTTTAATAAGGCATTTGTATCTCATTCATTTATTCAGAAATACTTGAGTGCCCTCAATGTGCACAGTTCTAGATGCTGGGGACGGACCCTGATTGAGGCAGATGAGGTATCAGGCACTCCCACTTCCATCTATTTGGGGGACACAGAGAACAGACAAGGAGACATATTTTAGCCTGTGATAAAACAAAGCTAGAGAGGGATGGGGGCGGGAGGACGATTTCAGCCTGGGTCTCTGAGGAGGTGACCGTGGAGTTGAGCCCTGACTTGAGGAGGGAAGGAAGTCAGCCAAAGCTGCGTGGCATCCTCGCGTCTCTTTGCTGTCACCTCCTCATTCTGTAAAGTGAGGGTGTTGGGTGGCAGGCCCTCGGAGGTTCCCGCATGTACAAGTCAGGTCAGGTAAGCTTCTTCTGACAGTGGCTTCGGAGCTACAAGCCCTTGGCAGAAGCCGGGCTCACATCCCCTTTGGAGGACACTGGTGAGGTTTTCAGGAGATCCCTGCTTCTCACGAAAAATTCCAAGGTGAACAATCAGATCAAAAGTCTATGAGAAATAGTATGGTAGTCCCTCAAAAAAAAAAATTAAACATAGAATTAGCATATGCGGCAGCAATTCCACTTCTGGGTATATACCCGAAAGAATCGAAAGGAGGGACTAGAGCAAGATACTTGCGCACCAGTGTTCATATCGGCATTATTCACAGCGGCCGAAGGTGGAAATGACCTAAGTGTCCATCAATTGATGGATAAATGGATAAACAAAATGTGATGTGTACATATACATTGAAATACGGATCAGCTTTAATACGGAATGAAATTCTGACACACGCTACAACATGGAAGGACCCTGAAGACATTATGCCAAATGGAATAAGCCCGATACCAAAGGACTAATATTTGGATTCCACTTACATGAGGAACCTAGTATAGGCACGTACATAGAGACGGAAGGTAGAATAGAAGTTACTAGGGGCTGGGGAGGGGAGAAAGGGGAGTTATCATTTAATGGGTAAAGAGTTTCTTTCTTGGGTGATGGAAAAGTTCTGGAGATGGATGATGGTGATGGTTGCACAACAATGCGAATATGCTTAATGTCACTGAGTTGTGCCCTTAAAAACAGTTGGAATGGGTGAAATCATGAGTTTTGTGTTATGTGCATTTTATCATAATTTAAAAAAGTCTGTGAAAGACAGATCAGGCAGTGACAAGCCCACTCTTAGATGTTAAGTAAGGAGTTGTTTAAAACAGCCTGGGTGGTATGTGGAGGCAGAAAATCATGCCCGGTCTCTGCAAGCACCTGCTGGCCCCCGAATTCCACAGCCCTGGCTGTCACCTCCAGGACAGACCTTGCAGACCCTATCAGAGAAGAAACCGGCTGGAGCCCCGGACTTGGGCAGGGGCCGGGAGGAAGACAAATCTCGTCCCGAGTCCCCTGGTGATTGGTCATAGGCCAGGAAAAGAATCATCTATGCCCCTGTGGTCCCTTCTGCTGGCTGGTGTGGCTGTCCAGGACTGGAGGCCAGCTGGGCCACTGGATGCAGCGAGGGCAGCAGGACTCCTGGCCACAGAAGCAGATCCTCCCAGGTGAGGTAAATTTTGGTGCGGTCGCTTGAGAATGTGTTAAAAATGCCAATTCTCAGGCCTGTATTATTCTGTAAAGAGTGTGTATGTAATGCTGGAGGGAGGGTGAGCAGGAGGGTTGATTTGGAGATAAGAGGGTATCTTTGGACTCCATCACAAAATGTTCAGATGTGACCTTGACACCTTCCCCAAGGTCTGCTGTCTGGCCCTCCACCTGGTTTCCCCTTCCTGGTAGCAGAGGGAAGAGCCCCTTCCTCCTAGTTTGCCTAGTTATTATCCCTCTTTGTTAGGGAGCTGGCCCAGCCTTCTAAATTGATAACATTAGTGCAGCTAATTTAATAAACTTTACTCTTTGGGGAGTCATGAACCTCTCCCTCGAGGTCTATGTGCACATAACACACACACTAAATTGACAGATCACATCATGGAACCACTTAAGCCCGGGCCTGGGGTCCCTGGTCAAGAACCCTTAGGTGGTCCATGGTGGTCACTCAGGAACATTGAAGAAAGAAGAATAGGAAAGAAAGATGGCGGGAGGGCCATTTGCTGACTGATCAGCTCTGAGAGCTGATATTTAGCAGATGGTTTTTGAACTCAATGTTGTATCCTAAATAAATGTCTTTAATTGTGGGAGTAGCAAGTATAGTGGCAGGAATGACATTTGGGACACGGGTGCCTTTTAGCGTCTTTCAGATCACGTCACAAAGTGCCTCCCAACTCTTCTTATCCATAAGGGAAACTATGCAGAAATGTTCATTTGAAAGACATTTAGAATCCCAAAAGGACCATTTAGTGGCTGAAGATTATCTAGTGCATCCTTTTATCAAAAAGCATAAATGTAGTTAAATTAGAAAAACAGACAAGCCAGGGATGTGTGTGACATATTAATTTTCAGCCTGTTCCTGTCACTCTCCCTAAGCTTATGAGGTCTATGACATGTTTGTGTTGTATTTAGCTGTCACCCAGCTGCAATTTACAGTGTTTCTTGGAATCACACTCTGGGTCGACAGGGGCAGAAAGAGACTCACAGCGACAGCCTTCGTGGCCGTGGGCATTTCAAGTCCCTCTGATGATGTTACTTGGTTTGAAATCAGATTGGAAAGAAAACAGGAGCAAGAAAACCACACCTGCCCCTGTACAGAGAGACAGATAATCAGAACCTACTGGGCGGGAGGTACCATGGACGTGGGAACTTACAGAGGGCTTTCTCCAACGCTCCGATGGTCTACCCCGCTAGGTGTACCAAACACGAGAGGTGGTAGGGTAGTATGCCTGGGAGCAGGACAGCTGGCCCATCTGACCTCCAGCCTTTGGTGCACCAGGGCTGCCCTTGGACCAGGTCATGGGAGGACAGGTCAAATGTCAAGTGGTCATTAGTCAAAGCAACAGCAAGACATTGCGAGGAGACAAATGGAGATGAGAGCCCCTTACACCCTCCCCCTACTTACCAGGAGAGGCCTCCCCGGCCTGAGCGCTGAACCTGAGACACTCACTCTCCCCCGGCCCCACGACTACCACCCTCCCTGACGCCCCATCGTTCCTAACACCGAGGATGAGGATGAGCCTTGGCACAGGTTCCTGTCTCGTGAGTGTGTGAGCGCTCTCAGGCAGCCCTGTCACCCTGTCCCATGAGCACTTGGTGGGTGGAGAGCTGCCACTCCAGGCCAAGCACAGGGACAGGGGCCCACCCTGTACTTGTTCCCTTAGCCTTTTTTTGGAATGCCAGAGCAGCCACTAGCTTGAGAAGTCCCAAGACACTCCCTGATGGAGAGGCTCTGCCTCAGTGGTCCCCTGCCAGGGCTCCTTTCCCAGGGACAGTGCTTGAACATGGAGCCTGGAAGAAAAGGAGAGGGAAGATCTAGCTGAGAGGCCGGCTAGCCATGCTGGTAAGGAGCCCAGACGGAGCAGCTGCTTGGAGCCAAGCATGCCTGCGCTTCCTGACCTTGGCTGAGACACTTGACCTCGAAGCGTCGGTTTCCTCATCCAAGAGGGCCTGACCCACAGGGCTGTTGGGAAGGCCAAATGACACAGCACACGTGGCAGTGCTCCGCAGATGAAAAGTGCTGACACCTCCCACCTCCATTTTCTTCACAGGCCCCCAGGAGATGGGACACAGCAAGTCAGCTGCCATTGGGCAGTTGGGGGCAGGCCCTGGGGCGACGGCCCACAGAGACACGTCTGAAAGGGCCCTGCCTGTCTGTCCACATGCTCCCCTCCCCTCGCTGTGTTCTCTTCTTCCTGCCTGGTCTTCAACTGAGGAGGGGAAAAGGCAACGGCCTGCTTCCTACATTCCACGGATTGTGCTCTGTGTGGTTCGTGAGCGAATGTAATCTCAGTAAACCATTTCATAGGTGATGAAATGGGTGCAAAGCGTTTGAGTGACTTGCTCCAAGTCACAGCGGTAGCGAGGGTGGGACCAGCATTCACACCCTGGCCGTCTGGCTCCAAAGTCTACGTTATTAAACTTACTATTACATCATCATGAGCTGGGAATTTGTTAGTAATGCAAATTCCTGGGCGCCACCCCCAGACCTACTGAATCTGAAGCTCTGGGGGTGCAGCCCAGCCACTGCGTGTCCCCAGGCCCTCCAGGGGATTCTGAGCACACCGAAGTTTCACAACCACTACCCATGGCCTCTTCCAGCAAGCCCAGGGTTTCGTCTCCTTAAAGTCTGCATGAAATTGGCTACAGCTGATAACATCTTGTTTTTAAGGGTATTGTATGCAAATTGATGGAAAATATTGATGTGGAGGGAAAGAGGGGGGCTGGCTGGGAAGACACAGGCCTCTCTTCGGGTTCTGGGGGAGAGGAGAAAAGAGGAACCGCAGGCGCCAGGGAGAAACCCGGGTCTCGGATCCGTCTCTTTCCCTTTGACCTGCTCATGCAAAATGACTCCTTAAAACCTCTGTTAGATCACTGTCTCCCAGGCAAAGCTTGATCATTAATAATGCAGATCAGAGCAAAGAGCCTGGAGATGCTCATTTTATTTTATTTTTATTCTGTTTCTTTCATTCTCTCTTACATACAAAGACCCAGGCATATATATACTTATGCTTATTACCTGTGATTCAACCTTATATTTCCAAAATCCATTTTTAGAAGTTTTTGAGTAAGTTGGTGCTTCTCAGAGCTGCCATGTACGGCTGCACAGGCTGTGCACTGCACAATCCAGGAAGAGCCATTTACAAATGCAACTGTGCACCCAGCCCCTGCAGTTATGTGGCCCTGTGGCCCTGGTGCTAGTGCCGCTGCCTCTCACCACCTTGAGAGTTGACTCCTGCTGGCAGCCTCCTCCCTCCTCACTCCCTGGTTGGCTTTACTTTCTCATCTAGGCCTGGCCTTCCCTTTCTTTCTCTTCCAAGTCTCCCTTGCTTCAGATTTTTGCCTCAGAAGCGAGGGCTGCCTCCCCTCCTCCTCAGGGTCCCCTCTGTTTACACACATCAGTGGACTTGCCTGCTTGGCTCTCCACAGACCCTGGGTTTCCAAGACTGAGAGCAAAGTCCCCTGTGGGGACTTCACCATTCTAAACTCCCCAGGGTGACCAGGGACAATGAGACTGTCCAGGATGAAGCCACAAGGAGACAGCCTCTGGCTGCAATGAAATATCGTTAGCAAATGATGAGTTCTCATCAGAAGCAACAGCCTCCGTGTGTCTGTGTTGTAAACACAAGCACAGCCCGTGAGAAGCATCTCTGTTCTCGACAGTACCGGGGAAGTGACGGCGGTGACCACGGCTGTCTTTGCCACTCCTCTTCTGTGCGGGTGGTGAGGGGCTGGGCAGGCGGGGGAGCTGATCGTACATGAGGAAAGCCACCTACCCAGAGCTCGATCCCCTCACTCCACCAGAAGAGCTCGTGGCACCTTTTTCATGTTTATCTTGCATACCTAGAGGTCGTCAGGGTTTTGTTTGCTTTTGGAATTAGAAAAGAAAAAGTAAATAAAATAGCGACTCTAAATAGTACAGACCCCTTTGATAGACATTTCAAACCCCACAGCCACGGACCCAGGGCTGACTCCTCCACCCGCGGGTTGAGAGTTGGCTGCCCGCCATGTTTTAAAGAGCAGGAACTTGCCTCTATTCTTTCCTTCAAGATGAAGTCAACGGGCCTAAAAGGCCTTCTCAAAGAACCACTGTCTGGTGCCAACCCCTTTCTATGTCTCCCTCTCTTAAATATAAACCCTTCCATGGAAGGTAAAGCATCTGGCTTTCAGTTTGGCTCTACCAGCAAGTTCTGCATCCTTAAGAGAACACTTAGGGTTTCTGAGCCACTTGGTTTCATCCATTTTTTTTCCCACCTGTAACATGGAAATAATAACAATAATTGCATTTGCCTTGTGGGGTTGTTTAGAGAAAGCCAGCAAACTTTTCCTGTAAAGTGCCAGATAGTAAATATTCTAAGCTTCGCAGACCCTGACAGCCTTTGTAGCAACTACTCAACTGTGCCATTGTAGGGAAAGCTGCCATAGACAATGCGTGAAAGAATAGGGCTCGATGTGTTCCAGAAACAAAAATAGGCAGTGAGTGGAATTTGGTTCACCAGCAGTAGTTTGCCAACTCCTGATTTAGCAGACAAAGCAAGAAACGTGTGTGAAAGTTAACTGTAATGTACCATCTAGACGTGAAGGAGGATGAGGTGAGGAGGCCACACCATGGGCTGGGTGAACACCGGGAGACCCCACTAGGTGCAGACAGGAACTGCCGACAGGAGGCCTGGCCGGGGTGCAGCCCCTGCCCTCAGGGCAGCCTGGGAGAGCTGCGTGCCCTTGGGCCTGGGGAGCTGGATGACGAAGCCTGCACAGGGGCTTCCCCCCACCTCCCCCATGCTCTCCCTGTTTGTGGACTAAGCATGAGAAAGGACTTGAAGCTCAGGGCAAAGCCACTCTACCTTAAGGCACCAAATGATCTGAGCTTTGGCACTAGCTGTTTACAGCCATGGTTGGGAAAGGCAGTGCCCACACCTGGAGACCGTGGGGAAGGCTGGACCCGTCCATCCTGCTGGGGAAAGAGCAGCCTCTAGTGCCAGCTCACGGCAGGCACCCCGGCAAGAGCCCCAGGCCCTTTCCAGACAGTCCTGCTGATGTCCACAGATGACAAGGACAATTTCACTGAAAGGACGGCCTTGATAATTAACTGGCTAATAGAGAAAGATAAACTACCAAACAGAAAAGTAAGAGGAATAATCTCACAACACATAGTTGCCCCTTTGAAGAGAAAACTCATAACACAACTGCCCTTTTGTTTGATCAAGCCCCTGGGACTCAACTCATCGTCTATAAGATTAAAATTGTTCTATTTGAGAGTTTGTTTTCACAGCCTTGAGGAGCCCTAAGTGGACAGCAGAGGTGTGAGCTCCCTGCTCCGGTTCTCACCAGACCACGTCCAAGGACTCTGATAAGCCGTCCTCACAGAGAAAAGAAAAAAAATAAATTAAAAAAACCCAGAAACGGCCGCCAGCTGCTCCTGTTATCCATCTGCAGCAAAGAGGAAAAAAAAACAACAACCATTTTTACCTTTTAAAAGCCTGAGCCGCTTTTTCTCAGTTGCTGACTTTTTCTTTTCATGCCATGCCCTTCTCACCCTTTGAGAAGCAAAATAATCTTTCTTTATTTAAAACTATTCTAATCTTTGTGTGCGAAATCTTCCTCCGCCCACACTGTGAGCTCCTGGTGAGTTCACCACCCTGACACTCGCCACCCCCAAGGGTGCGACACAGAGTCACAGAAAGACCAGGAGCTCCTGAGCCAGGCCTGGCTCCAGTCCCACCCCCACATGACAGGGGTGCAGCCTGTGCTGGCCTGATCCAGTCCCCCGAGGCCGGAGTAGAACAGAAAGGAGGAGAAAGGCAGTAAGTCAGAGAGAGCACATTCTCTCCCTCCAGCTTTCTGTCCTGTTCAGGCCTCAGTGGACTGGGTCAGGCCCACCCACGCTGGGGAGGGTAACCCACTTAACTCCATGGTTATGTGACACAAAGGCTGTACGTCTGTTATGTGGCGGGTGGGAATGGGACTTGGAGACGTCGGTCTTCTCCTGCCTTTAGACTCAGCTTTGGACCAAAACTCCCACCCTCGGCTCTCCAGGGTCTCCGTCTTGCTGGCTGCAGCTCTTGGGGCCTGTCAGCCTCCAAGGCCACGTGAGCTGATGCCTTACAGCACCTCTCTTTGTACAATGCCTGTATCTCTGCTGTTTCTGCTTCTCTGGAGAGCCCAGGCCGATACAAGCAGCTCCCATTTCATGGGCTCTTATCATTTACCCGACACGGTGGTAAGTGCTTTCCAGGCATTTCTCATTTAACCCCCATCCCCAACAAATGAGGGAAGTACCAGAATTACTCCTTCAGAGAGGTCGGTGAACTTCCCTGAGGCCACCAAGGTAGTAACAGAGCCAGGACTCAATGCCGAGTCACCTGACTCCAGAGTGCAATATTCTGCACACTCTGGGCTCTGCATTTTACCCAAGTCCAAGGCACTGGGCTCCCTTGGAATCGTCAGCCTTATCCACCCAGCTGCTGGCCCACGGTCCCATTTGCCCTTGCAGCTGTCTGGCTCCCAAGTGCCCCTCATCTCCATTAATTAACTCATTTACTCACTGAGTACTGAGCATGGACTAGGGTGCTCGCCATGTGCCGGGCACTGGGTGTAGAGCAGTGAACCAACTGTACACGGCTCCTACCTGAAGATGATGGTTCATAGGCAGTTACAGCCCCTGTGACAAGGGATGGGGTGATGCTTGTGGTAGAATATAGAAAGCACAGAGACATTTGGAGGAAGGGCCACTGCAGCAGAAACCGGAAGAATGAGAAGGCGTTTAAGAGGCAAAGCATATATTCGCCGAGTCAAGAGAGGCATGAATGTGTTCAAGTGATGGTTTGTGATTCTATCAGATAAAAAGGCCCTTTTCAGTAAAAAGCATTTTGTTAAGACCCCTTTTTAGCAGTGCATTTACCTACACATATAATTACTAAAAACTAGCATAAGGTCCCAGTTGTAATATAAAGAAGAAACAAAGGGAACGTAGTTTCAATAAAACGACACGCCTCTCCATTTGCAAACGCTCAAGCACGACTACACTAGTGTAGTGAAGTCGGCAGGAGTTAGCAGCTCCCGTGGGATCGCAGTGAATGTGACGGTCACATGCTACGCTGGCAACTCAAATGCTGTGAGCAGCACTGCCAGCAGTGCTGTGAATTTCCGAAATGATGAACAACCTTGGTAATGATCCAGATAAAACAAAATATAAATCTCTCCTTGATCTGCACAGTTGTTGCATTCCCGGAAATTTTAGTTTGCAAGAAAACCAAAAACAAAAAGCCTTTGTGTTTATACGTAAAATGGAGTTTGACCTAGGCTCAGATAATTATTAATATAAGCAATTTTTCACCTCCCTAATGTCTGTTGCGATATTCAAAATGATGCAGGTCATGGGATAATTCTTTTGTTGCGCTGCATTGCTTTGTGGCGGTAAGCGTGGGACGTCCCATGTTCCTCGTGGCCAACACTGTCCATTGGTAATCTCCCTCCAATCAATGTGATAGCAAAGAACCCTCCAAAATTTCCAAAAGGTCTTCTAGGGGTGGTAACTGCCACCCATGGAGAAACACCAAACTAAAGAAACTCTAAAGCAAAGGTGTCTTATAGAAGTATGTGAGCCACTTAGGTAATTTTAAATTCTGTAGTAGCTACTTTAAAAAAAAAGTAAAATAAAATCACTGAAATTAACTTTAACAGTCTATTTCATTTAACCCAATATATCCAAACTATTATCATTTCATCAACGTAATCAATATAAAAAATTAGTCTCTGAAATCCAGTGGGTACTTTTACATGTGCAGCACATCTCAGTTCAGACGGGCCATGTTTCAGATGCTTACTGGCCGCGTGTTGCAGGAAGCTGCCACATTGGGTAGTGTCAATCTAGGAAGGATCGAGCCCACTTCTTTGGCACGAGGACTTCTTTTTTGCACCCTCAGTTTCCGAAAGCTCTTACACTTGGGAAAAGACAGACTCAGGTTTTCCATACAGACTCATGGAAACCAGCCCACAGGCCGGGACTCCAACGTGCAGGGGACACAATGGTCAGAGCGAGCCACAGGGCACGTGGGTGCAGGGACTGAGCCACACTGTCCAGCTCCTGGCCCCCAGCCACAGAGCTGTACCGAGTGCCACTTAACTGCTGATCACCACACACGGCTGAGTGCGGCTGCAATTGAAGGCCCCCTTGAAAATGCTGGAAACAGATGTTCTGAAGACTCTGACCTCTCATCATTAATTTTAGAATTTAAATGACTGTTAATTTCCCCCTTTTATTGCTGAGCTCCACACAGCAGCACGCTCAATGTCAATGGGAGCATCCTTTGGGGACGTTCCATATATCATATCTGAAGGTCGCTGGAAACCCGGGCGGCTAGAGGAGGACAGGAAGGACCAGGAGGGGGACGGAGGCACCTTGGGGCCCAGAGCGAGTCTGAGAAGAGGCTCCTCCGGCTGCAATCAAAGCCTGAGCAGAAGAGACAGGCACCCACCTGCCTGCCGTTGGCCCGTGCACAGGGAAGATGGGGGCTTTAGGGAGGAAACCCAGATGAGGACAAGAAAAATCTAAAGCAGTGATTTGAGGGAGTCTCGCTCACTCCCTGCATCTGACATCTTCCTTTTTCCCATCTGATGATCTATAGTGGCTTACAGGGAGATAGTGCTCAGCAGGGAACAACATGCAGACTCTGGAGTAAGGCCGAGCAAAAGCAAGTTCAAGTTCTGTTCCTCTTACTTGCTAGCTGGAGACGTTGGGCACGTACCCTCGCTGAGTCTCCAGTTGCTCAGACAGGAAATGCGGACAGCAGCGCACGCTGCAGCCGGCTGAGAAGTTCCTGACATGATAGATACGGTGTCCAGCACAGTGCTTGGCACGCAGTCCCCGATACACCTTAATAAACACCCACTCCTGCCCCTTTGGTGCTTATTCCCTTGGTCGGCGGGGCTGACGGAATGTACAGTGGCTGGCGATGATGACTTTAGGCGGCTCCCAGCACTGTTCTGCAGGAAACAGGATATTTTGAGCCGAAACCTCCAGGGAAGAATCGAGGCAGCTGCCTCCGCAGACCAGAGGCCCCGGCACTCGGTCCCATCTGCCCAGCCTGCCTGCTGGGGACACAGGTGCCGCCACCCCTGCCAGGTGGCCTTGGTGTCCTCCACCATCCAGACCCCCACCATGAGCTCTCCCCTCCCCACCGTGACATGACGTCTCAGTGAGGGCCTCCGGGGCTTTCTTTTCTTTAAATAGTTCACCGATGTGCCCTAGTTTGGGGTGGAGATTTCAGCCAATTTTTGTGAAGAAATGTGATTATACTTTGTCAGTACTTTGGAAAAAATACAGTTTCTGTCACAAAAGGAAAGACCTCCAGGGCATTTACCTTTCCTTGTTAAAGAAAGGAGGAAAAAGCCCTCAGCAGCCCAGAGGGTGTCAGGCAAAGCTCCAGAGAACACCCCAACTTTCACATTGTCATTTATCCTTGTAAATTGGCCACTGCCTGGGGCCAAGGACACGCACCGCATCACAGAGCGGCTGACACTGAATCCGGGTGGCCCTGAGAGCCCCAGGGAGCCCAGGTGGGGCCGGCCTGCGGGGGCTGCTGGGGAGGAGACCTGGCTGCATGAGCCTTGGGTCACCTTTCCTTCCTTCACCAATATCAGTGAGGCCACTTTCCTCTACCGAATTAAACCCAGAAATCTAGCAATTACTAGACCCTCCTCCATAAACTGTGGCCTTGCTTTTCGAGTTTACACCCCTGCTTTACAGACCCTTTATTGGGACGGGTCAGTATGAGCCTGGGGCTTCAGAAGGCAGAGTTTCTGCAGAACAAAGACAACCAGAGACAAGAAAGGCAACAGATGGGGGGCACAGGGGGAGGAGGAGACACTGGGCTGGGAGAGAGAGAGAGAGGGAGAGAGGAGAGAAGACCCTGAGCAGCTGGATCCAGCTGTGCCTGAACCTTCTAAGTCCTATTAGCAGAGCTGTTGCCGCTTCACCAGGCAGATCCACCTGGAGCAGCTCCTGCTTCCAGCGCAGCCTCTGTGAGCTGCTCACAGGCTACCAAGATCCCTCTTCACACTGATTAAAAAATGTGTATCTTCGCCCGACTCATGGGCCCTCCACACTTCATTGCCCATCCTCACACACTGAAACTAAACATTTCAGAAATGTCACAGATGTCCCAACAGCACAGAAAATTGGCATCTGAAATGTTGGGCAGGGGAAGTGACGGCAGAAGGCTTCGTGGGTGCGGCGCACGGTGCACTGTGAAGACCGAGGACGATCGGGGAAGCGAGGCCGGCAGCGCGCAGCCTGCGCGGAGGCGCCGCAGAGCCGGGAGGGAGGCGGCGGGAGGCACACGCGGGATGGGAAAGCACGTTGAGGAGTGCGAGGAGGGCAGGGCCGGGGCGCCAGGCCCAGGAAGTTAAGTGCTCAGAGCCGTGGAGAACTCCAGGGAGTATGAGGCAGACAGTGAGAGCCTCAGAATTGTGTGTGGAGTGCTCTATTCTAGCAGCAGGGGCGGGGTTTGGGAGGGTTGGAGACAAGGAAGCCACTTATAATTCTGGGAAAACGGGAATGTGGCCTGTGGCAGATGCTGGTGGGGACAACTTTTGGAAGCTCTCTTACAGGGCTCCTATTTTCTCAGTAAAATGGGAGGCAAGCTCAACCGCTGAGAGCGAGACGTGGGAGGTACTGAAGGCGCGAGGAGAGGAGCCGGGATAACTGAACAGGGTAAGATTCCTGAGAGGGCGGGAGGGGCTGGAGTTCGAGTCCCCGGCGGGGAGACCACACTTAGACAGCTGGGGGCACTCCCGGCTGGAACGGAAAGGGGAGGAGGGCGGGTGCAGAGGAAGGGTGGTGTGTGTGTACCTGGACTGGGGCAGAAATGCCTTTTAGGGGTCTTGGGTCCTGTCCTCACTCACGTCGTGGTGGTTGCACAATATCAACAGCGTTTCCTTGAGTCAGGCAGAGCTGCTGTCCACAGAGCGTGGCCAGGACTGCTGTGCTTTCATGCCTGAGGGTTTTCCTCACTGCCAGGGTTAGAAAGAGGAGGTTGGAGACTGTTCCTTGACTCCCTGGAGGCCCCTGGTTTTCCTCTGCGACTTCATCATCAACCCCACTTGCAAACCCTTGGTCTGTAAACCAAGCAGGGGCGGTCTGTACTACACCTAAGGAAACAAGACAACAGTAAAAACCCAGAAGCTTCAATTGCACTCCTTAGGCTTATTAAGGGAAACAACTAAGGTGATTTTCACCTGAGGTAACCTGCTGCCTGCACCTCCAATGCAAAGAGGCTGGCTGGGTGCAGAGTCCCACCCCGACAGGCCCCCAGCGGAGACTCTGGAGGAGCTTGGCGGAGGCCTGGGCTGAGGAGCCTGTCATGGCTGCACACGACACTGCCGTAGACAGTTGGGTGTAGACTCCAGTGTCGCTATGCAAAGTTACTATTGCATTTATTAAATTACAATTCTTGGCTTATTGTGCTCCCTAACATGAAATTAAGATAGCCTTGCTGATCTCAATCCATCAGCCTGTCTTGCTTCCCAAAGCCCTCGTTCTCCCTGCTGCCCAGCCCACACCTGGCGTCCCCGCTCCTGGAATTCCTCACTTTGGCACTTCATTACTTTCATCACCTCACCTCCTATCCAATCTCTTCAGCTGCCTCTTCTCTTCCTAGTTCCCCAGCTCCCCAAAAAGCCCCCTGCTCACCCATCTTCTTCTCTCATTTTTTACTTGAAAAATACAGAAAAAGACAAGATTTTCACAGATGTAGCTCACCCATGCAGACAAACAACTAACACGAAAGACCAGCTCTGCTATGTCTTAGTTAAGGCTGCTGCAGTGAAATACCAGACTCAGTGGCTTAAACAACAAACATCCATGTTTCACGGCTCTGGAAGCTGGAAATCCAAGATCAGAGCACTAACAGGGTTGGGTTCTGGTGTGGTCCCTCTTCTGGTTATGTCCCTATCGTGGCCTTTCCTTGGTGCTTGTGCACAGAGAGACTGTGTGTCTCTTCCTCTCTTTATAAGGACATTTGTCCCATCGTGAGGCTCCACCCTCATGACCTAATCACCGCCCAATGCCCCACCTCCAAATACCGTGACGGTGGAGATTAGGGTTTCAACAGATAAATACTGGGGAGGCACAACATTGCTTCCATAGCCTCCTGACTCTGGAGGGGCTGTCTGGAGGCAGCGGGGTTGGGAGAAGGGCCGGCCCCAGAAAGTTGGAGAGGCTAGTTGTCCCAGGTCTGCAGCCCAGACCAGCAGATCCACGCCTGCCCTCTTTAGGGGCAGGGCTTTCATTTTGTTGATATCAACAGTATTTGGGAAAGCCCAAAATATCAGGCAGTCCTCAGAGTGAGAATTGGTGATAAAGAATTCCATAAAGAATTAGGCAAAAGCTGGAGATGAGAAAAAAATATCAAAATCACATTTCTTGTTTTTGAGACAGGGTTTTGCTCTGCTGCCCAGGCTAGAGTGCAGTGGCGTCATCACAGCTCACTGCAACCTCAAACTCCTGGGCTCAAGCGATTCTCCTGTCTCAGCCTCCCAAGTAGGTGGAACTACAGGTGCATACCACCATGCCTGGCTAATTTCTATATTTTTTGTAGAGACGGGGTCCCACTATGTTGCTCAGGCTGTTAGGGAAATTTCCATGCCAGTTCTGCTTAAAACCACAAAGCAGCAAGTAGACACTGACACTTGTCAACCTTGAAAGCTAAAAAACAGCAGAACAGTTGAGCAAGCTACAAGCCTGCCATGATTATAATATTTGTTATAAGCCTATCATAATTATACCGCTTGTAAGAATTATTGTTTATTGGATAACTTTTAAATCTTTTTTCTAATTGGTTAATCATTTGTACTTGTGTGTGAGTTGTTAAAAGTAACCCCCCAAAAAGAGCATAAAACCTGACAAAAACCCAGAAGAGGTGCTCAGAATTTAGAGACTTGTCTCCTCTGGGCCTGCTGGCGTTAAGAGATTAAACATTGACTCTCCAACTCTCTGCGTGCCGCTCAGTTATTCCCCTGGGACCGGTCGCTGACACTTGCCATAACAAGGCTGGTCTCAAACTCCTGGCCTCAAGTGATTCTCCCATCTTGGCCTCCTAAAGTGCTAGGATTACAGGCATGAACCACTATGCTCGACCTCAAAAATCACATTTCTTGGCCTTTTTGGAAGTGAAGGAGCCAGAGCCTCGCCTAGGGGAAAGTGTGAAGTTGAAGCGTGTGGCATCCACACAATTTATCCTGTTCATGAAGGAGAGATCCTTTGCTGGGGCCCCATAATGTCAGAAGCCCCACTTGACAAGCAAAGGACCTACACACAAACTGTTTCCCTAACCTTTAAACATGCATATAAAACCCAGGGCAATGGCTGACAAGGGAGCAGGGAGCCCAGTGCTGCTCTCTGGATAATTAAAGAAACAGGCATGCAAAGGTTTCTTCCACCAAAACCAGGACTGTCCCCGCGTATGTGGAGCTCACGTATGGGCCAGGCCAGGTGTGTAAATTTCTTTCTTTCTGCATGGCCACGGGAATAAGTATATGAAAAAGGCAATTGGCAGTCTTTTTGCAACCCATGTGCTGAATCAGTGCCCTGCTTGTTTGAAAGATTAGCCTCAGAGAGAACTTTTAAATGGTTATTTGCAGAGAGAAAGAAAAATGGGGTGGAGGGAGCGGCTGCCCACATCCGTCGGGGATTGTGCATTTTCTCTCCTTCTTTTCCAGCGTTGGGCTCATAAAAGGCTGACACTGGTCGGCAGACTGTCTCCTGCAGGAACTCCGAAGCTGTGTGGCTCTGTCATTCCTGCTGTCCGTTCTTACATGCGTTTCCTCTCTCCCATGCAAGGTAAACCCTGCACACCAAAAACACCTTTTGAGGTTATTCTTATTCTGAATTATAGAAACATATTCTCAGGGTACATCCAGCAGAGTGCTTTGATGGGAAATTTAGATAACTGATAAGAAATCAAGGGAGGGAGATGGAATCTGGCAAACAAATGTGGATGTCGAGCACTCACTCTTCATGCTATTGTAACAGGGTATCTTCATTAGCTAATGGGTCTGTTCAAAGAACTGATAAAGCTAGTTAAATATTGATCATTTGATCAGCATTATTTAAAGAACTCAAGGGACTGGGCTAATTGAGATTTTTTCTTTCTTTTTTTTTTTAGAGACAAGGTCTCGCTTTGTCACCCAGGCTGGGATGCAGTGGTGTGATCATAGCTCACCGCTGCCTCGAACACCTGGGTCCAAGCCATTCTCCCAACTTAGCTTTCCAAAGTACTGGGACTACAGGTGTGAGCCACTGCGCCCAGCCTGAGTTGTTTCTTCTGAGTGTGAAGAAGAACAGAAGTTGAAAGTCGCAATACAAAAAAAAGAAAAAGAAACAAAAACAAGGATTATTAAAGAAAAAAAGAGATTTGCCATTTTTCTTCAATATTAAACTAGATCTCTTTGAAATTGCTTCTGGTCACAAAATCGTTTTATAAAGTTATTGAAATGTGAGTCACTAGTGTTTTCATTTTTCTGTGGCTCTAAAACTTCAGACTCAATTACTTTTTCTCCACAGAAAAAGAACTATACCCAAGAAACCTGTTGTTACAGCTGGCTGCACTAGAAAGACTGGCGTCCATCATGAACGTTACCTAATCCAAGCCTCACAATGACCTTGTGTGACTGTGTGTCCCCTTTTTACAGCGGAGGAGCGAAGAGGTTAAATGGCTTACCCGACACACAGCACTAATCCCTAGCTCAAGGCTGTAACCCTCGTCTCTCAAGCTTGCCAAGGCTGAGTGTTGTTTCCAAAATCACACACTGACCAGAGATTGGCAACCAAGTCCCTTCTAAAAGAGAGAACATAAGGTGACTGTAGACTTCCGAATGGCAATGTTTTGTGCCAGAAGGTAAAGAGTGGCGAATTTAAAACACCCAAGGAAAGAAAATGTGTGCCAAGGACTATGTATTCAGATAAAGTGACCTTCAAGTATACAGTCCACTGACAAAATGTTATGATCATAGTGGAATTTAGTGAATGCTATTTCCATGAGCTTTTCCTGGGAATCGACTTGAGAATAGGTTTCCACCACCCAAATGACTGGCGAGAATCAGGTGCAAGGACTGAGGATGAGCAGTAACTCTGTACTTCCTTGTAGAGCTCACATTTCATGGTGGAAATAGGCGAGACAGTGCAGTAATCATTAGATGCTCTGAGAACGTACACACAGCCCAACCCCCAGAATGTGGACAGAGAAGGTGGAGAGTGTATGGAAAGTAGAAATGCTAACTTACGGCTTTCTAGTATTAACTGTGAGTAAAACAATATTACAGTCCTTCAACTCAGATGCTGGGGAACAAGGAAGGGAGAGGAGAGAAGTGATTACTTGCTACTATCAGAGTGCTCAAAGTAGAAGTGGTCACATAAAGAACAATTTTGGACAACAATATAAACCTTCCTAAATACAAAAGATATATCGGACAGAACAAATAAAACAGGAGGCCGCATAATAAAAAAAAATGAAGTGAAATATGTCAATCATACCAATTAAAGTAAATGGGCTTAATTATAAAAATAAAAAGAGCTTCAGATTTGCTAACAAAGCAAAATAGAGAGCTATGCTGTATTCAGGAATATCATCTGAAACACAGAGATCTAGACAGGTTAAGAAATAAAAGGCTGAATACTGAAAACAAATTTCAAACCATATTTAGTAATCACATTGGTAGTAGTAGCGATGATATCATTATTCTGAAGTTGTTATGTGAGCTACTTTGAGGTAAAGTGAATGAGTACCGTGAACTAAAAGAAAATCGTAAGCCCCCAGCTGACTGAATGGACCCCCTCTTGGCCAAGGGGACCCCAGAACTACCCTAAAGCTGAGTTGCTGGCCAAGAGAAGGAGGTCAGACATGCTCATCATGCCCCATCCCTCCTTGGAGACATCTTTTGTAACTCATTAACATCTAACATAATAGAAGAGATTATGTAAAAACCTTGTCATTCTGAATTGAATAGTGAATATCAGTTGTATCAGTATTAACAAAGACTCTCTTTTGACCAAAACATTAGTCAGGCTCTGAGTTCTTTCTGACTAAGCCTGACCTTGGGTTTTCCTCTCTGTCCATGTAGCAATCAGTTTGAGCAAGAATCCCACTAAGTCAGTTTGGCAAAAATCTCCTGACCACCCTTGATACTTGATCACTCAGCCCGCCTTCAGCAAGAATCCGATCGAGTCTGTTAAGCCAGAGACCCTTATCCCTGATGTTTGCTCTTAGTAATTTTCCATCTACTGACCTCCGCCCTGCTCCTTGGTTACATTAATAAATCCCCACTTGTCCTTGTTGGATGGGAGTTGAGTCCAATCTGTCTCCCTGACTTCAAGACCTCTTTGCAGTGGTTCTTATACCTATCACCACAGCCCCTTAAATAAAGTCTGCCTCATCGCCTTTAACACAACTGTCATGAATTCATTTTTTTCCTTCAACAGTTAAAATTCATAGCATCATTTATCTCTCTAAAGAAATATGTGTATGTCCTAGGTCAGCCCATTGAAAGGGCTCAGAAACATGACTATGGTCTCTAAATGCCAATTCCCACTAAAAGAAAGAAGGCTTTTTGGAGAAATGGCTAATTCGAGGACTTGGGCAGGAAATGTACAAAATGACTCTGAAATGTCTTCTATTATTAGGAAATAGGGAAGTTTTTTTTTGTTTTTTTTTTTTTTTAAGTCCAGTTGTGTCAAAAAAAGTTTAGAAGTCGATTTGAAAAGGTTTCCATTGGCCAGACATGGTATAACCGAGGCATCTATAAGAATAATTACGGTGGATGGAAGCAGATTAAATATGTATAAATCCATGAGTTTTTAATTACATATATTCTTTAAAAACTCAATTAACGTTGGGGGTGACTGGGAAATAGAGGGAAAAAATAAGTGCTTATGTTGCCTTTCCTTTATGAACTATACCTCATGGCAACCAAATAATTGATGAGGAAAGTTCTCTTTATAGGAGGCTTCCAGTTTACAAGTGGAGAAAGAATGATAGAATCAGACTATCACCATTTCGCAACACCTAATAAAATAGTGGACACCAACAATAGTAGCCAATAGCTGCTATGACCACAAAAAGAGAGGCAACCAGACATGATATGCTTCTTCTTGGAAGTATACGACACCACCCATGAAATATTTCTGCCAAATAATCTCACCTCATCGTATTCAAGTCTCTGTTTCTTAGATAGGCTACCACTTTATCTAAAATGGTATCCTTGCTCTTTATCCTGCTTCCATTTTCTTTGTAATGCTTATTAGGTAAAAATTAATTTTATAATTTTATTGGTTGACTTGTTTATTGGATATTGACACCACAAAGATCATAAGTTTTATACAGGCAGGGAGTTTGTCATCTTCACCATTTTGTCCTCAGCATCTGGGGAAACATTTGGCACTTCATGGGCACTAAGTAATTATTTGGATCAATGACTTCGTGATTCCCAAAGGACAAATCTCTCACTAGCTAATACCTTGTTGCAATTCATTGATGAGCAACTAAGACTCTGCAGGGGTGGAAGACAGGGAGGCAGCTGGACATTTGGATTGAGGAGGAAGACAGTGAGCGTGTGCAAGGTGACAGAAGAAGAAAGAAGACTAACTTCAGAATTTGAAGGCAATGTCACAAAATAAATCCTTTTGAGATCTGGATTTCTCCTTACAATGCTGGTTTTGCTTTGATGAAAGCATATTGCATGCATGAGGACTTCATGTCACAGTGGTTGAATATGTGCTTTAAAGTTTGACAGTCATAGCTGTTTGACCTTAGGCAAATCACTGCATTTTTTCCAATCTCTGTTTCTTCATGCAAAAACAGAGGCTGATCATGTATCTTCATTACAGGCTTATGAGAATTTCATGAGAAACAGAATGAGAAAGAGCCTGGCACATAGTAGTCACTCAACCAATGTTAGCTCCTGTGCCCGTTCCTCTGGTGGGTGAAGGTAGCGTCCATTGACAAGAACGCTGCCTTCAGACTGTAGAGCGCTTCCGTGTGAAATTGCCATTAGTGAATGTGAATTGACTGTTGTGAATGTTTCTAATTCTTTTAACTCAGCATCTTTGGACATCCTTCCTACGTTTGGGGGATTCCTTACCTAATGAATCTGTGTTTCCCCAAAGTCAAGGAAGAAACTTGCTTTCCCAGCCTCCCTCTGTGGCTGGGGCCATGTGAGAAGGCTCCATCAATCAGGACTCCCACATGGGACTTTCATTCAGAAGCCAGAGAAGGGAGAAGCAGCTGCCACAGTCTACACTCTGCTGAGGGAGGCAGCAGTGCCAGAGCTCCTTGTGGGAACATCCAGGCCGTGCCACATACAGGGCAGGCTACAGGGTCCATGCCCAGGGGCATAAAGGTGACCACTGCATGGCAGCATATCACTTGCAGAAATGCTACATCGAACTGCAAATGTTGGTCAGAGTCTCTCTGGATAGTTATGGACATGTGAATGATATTTTAAGCCCTAAATGGTGTTAAATAAAACAAATTCATACCTAGGTAAGGAGAGACCTTGTTCAAAAAGAAGGGGATGATTGCAACAGGGAAAACGCTCTGACCATAAGACCTGATGCATCTCAAAGGTCAGGCAAAAGAGGGCTTTTCTTTTTCAGGAAGGAGCGAACAAAGCCAGACAGGACAGGTGTGGGGACCTGGGATGGGAGGTGGATCAGGGAGTGCTTTTCCCTGTGGTCAGCTGATTCTCCACAGGGGATGTTAAGGAGGAGTTGTTCCTTAGTCTTTAAGCTCAAGGGTGGGTCAAGATCCAGGAGCTTGTGGGGAGGGGAGAAGCCTGATTAAAGTTTTGCCAAGTTAAGTCAGTGGGTATTCAGTCCATATTGATCAGTAAGGACAAACAGTTCGGCTAATCATTTATGAGAAATAGACTGTGTCCCTCAAAGTTCATGGGTTGGAAAATTAATCCCCAATGCAACAGTGTTGAGGGGTCGGAGCTTTAAGAGGTGATTAGGTCATGAGGGCTCTGCTCTCATGAATAGATTAATGCTGTTATTGAGGGAGTGGGTCAGTTAACCAGAGAGCAAATTCCTGATTTTAAAATAAAAGAATGAGTTCACCCTCTTCCTCTCTCGCCCACGCTCGCTCTCATGCTCTCTTGCCTTCCCGCCTTCTGCCAGGGGATGATGCAGCACGAAGGTCCTCAACAGATGCTGGTGCCATGCTCTTGGACTTCTCAGCTTCCAGAACTGTGAGCCAAACAAATTTCTGTTCATTATAAATTACCCAGTCTGTAGTATTCTCTTATAGCAACATAAAACAGACTATGACGAAATGGGAATTTGGAAGGTGTGTGTCTGGCCTTATCACAGATAAACAAGTCTCAAGTCCAGAAGTCTTGTCTATATCATATGGAGAAGGATGGTTCCTTGCTGTAAGCCATTTCTGGAACACAAAAGCATGAAAATAAGTTAAAGTTCAATATTGTTCACGACAATACTGAGAATTATATAAAATGACTGTAATAATAAGAATGTGAGACAGTAAAACGTACCTACCTAGCCAATTGATACCAATAATTAATTTTCATTTCTCATTCTATTGTAATATATCATAATACTGAGCATTAGTATTTTCTAAGCTAATACACCATAATACTAATTATAAGTAATTTCTTTCTTGTTTGTAATGTTTCTAAGACAAACTGCATCATGTATAGGACAAAAATAACAGAGCTATGAAATAACTAATGAATTACATTTTGGTGTTATCCAAAGAGCCCTGGGCATTTGGGATTATCATTCAAATAAAAATATAATTTCAGCCTACTTATGGAAGAGATTAGGTTGAAGTCTTTTTGATTCAATACATATGTTATTAGTTCACAATTTTCAATGTTTAAAAGCATTTCCAACTGAATAAGCCTTAAACCAGCTCATCTACCATGTAAATATGTGTGTACTTACATTTCAGAGAGTTCATTATTTAACATTATATTTTCATGTATTTTATGACCTCATTGTTAAAGTCATTAAAGTCAGTTATTACTTACGCTCAGCAGGTTCATTTTAATTCTCAGTATTTAAGCTGTTCTCACAGTTAAAATACCAAAAAGGCTTACTCAACATTATGCATCAACAGCAGGAAAAAACATTTTCATAATTGAAGTAACTTTCAATTTGTGTGTACAAAACACATTCAAGATCAAGAAAATGCCTCCTACCCATCCTATGTGTCATAAACAGAGGAATTTTCTCATCCTACGCAGAGAGAGAAAGAGGAAAGAAAGAAATTTCCACACAGATGGATTTTGGAATTGTGGGTGTGAGAGATAGGAAAATGGTGTTAAAATAGACATTTCTGCCTTACCTGTGCATAAGCAATGGAAGGAAGCAGAGACTATTCCTCAAAGAACAGAAAGCCTACTCTCTCTTTCATGGAATTAATCACAAAGTCTCCTCCCATACACATATTCCCACCCAAGTAACAGAGTCCTTTTGTGTTTTCACAAATAGTTGGTCTATTTCGCATTTCACAGGGGAAAGAGAGGGAAGAGGTCCTGCGACGCACACTAGGGGTCACCAGTATCCACGAATACCAGCACAAGCCATAACCAGCTGAAGTCTGGGTCATGATCTCTCCATGAACCCCACATGACAGGCCACTGCAAAGTAACAGAACCCCCCAACTTTTAACACATGCCAGCACACGCACCCACATGCACATATCCAACATGATCTTCCTCTGGTTTAATTATAATATTTTGGAGGGAATTTTTTTTAATATAATGGATTCTTGATTGAACAATGATACTATCAACATCAGCTATTTTCCATTCCCTCCAAAGTCTGCTTGTTAAAGATAAGTGCTACAAGTTTAATTTATGCTACACTCTGAGGAGTCGTGATAGAAAATAAAAGCCAGCATCTATTTAAGGATTGTAACAGAAGATTTCTTTCCAAAGGAACTGGCCAAGAGCTTCAGAAGAGATAGTAATATCTCACATGTAGCCACTAGAAATGTCATCAAGTAATTTTGAAAGTATCTGCTAGCTTTTTTAACTTCCAAGTGACTAAAAGAGCTTCTTGGTTGGATGGCTAATTTTAATAAGAAACTTGTCGACATTTGCCCTTTAGGGAGTTCACATTCTCCATGAACAATCAAATCCAAGGATGAACCCATTTAACATCCTCATTATTAGCACAATGCAAAGATTAATTAAGCAATAATCTTTTTAACACTGCTCATGGACAACAGGTTTGCTAGTTAACTTTCTTAAGCTAAATCTGTAGTGGTGGATATTCTAGGCAGCTGGTTAACCATAGTAAAAATTTTGACAAAGCTTATCACTGCCTTCAGTTGTCCTTGATGATTTGTGACAGTTGAAATGAATTCATAGATATTGCACTGGAGACAGCAAAGCAGAGAAAAAGAATTCGCATTTATCCGTGAGGGGCCTGAGACAGAACAAGAATGAAGGTAACAATCGAGATGTAATTGCAGCCACAGATATCAAAAGTGTAACATAGTTTTAATTTTAAAATAATTTTATTGTTATTTTTAATTATTCTGTCCCCCTTTCCCCTCCCTTCACTGCAGATGAAACTTGATTGTCCTGGAACAACAATGCAGGGAACTGAAGTCTAGAAATAAGAAAGTAAAAATTAATGAGGCCTAAGAAATCCTTAATACCTATATTTACATGTCAATATGAAAAAAGAAGCTGCACTAAAAGGATGAAAATTTTAAATGGATTCAACTAGAACCTAATCAGTTATAATTCTGTGAAAAACTTCCTTTGCCCTTACTTAAAGAAATAAATCCAAAGGAAAACATGTGCCATAAATTTTACGACATAGTACACAAATTTTACTTACTCTACAACTGAATTTAGTAAACATTTGAGTGTTCACCACGTTTGAGTGGAAAAGCTGTTCACCATACTGGAACCGGGCTGAAGCTCAGCCAGTCACAGGGGCCAACTGGCATTGAGTTATAGCATCCTGAGCTTCCCCCGGGATAGTCGAAATAAGGTAATTGCTCAAACCTTAACCAACCAAATCACTTCTTTGCTCTGTGTCCGCACTGGCCATATTAAAGCTTTTCCGTGCACGGCCTCCGGTGGTGCCCCAACCACTTCCTGTTTGGAGCTGTCTGATTCAGGAGTTGCAGTTTGCTCAAATCAACTTTTAATGAGCCAAAGTTCATCTTTTAACAATAATCTTGAAAATAAGCTGGATACCTATACAACCAATTAAAGTCTAAAAAAAGAGGATGTGATGTAGTAGAGGCTATAATAACATAATGTACTGTAGAGGCATGTTATGAGGGACAAAAAACAAAGTGGGGAGAAGAGAGAACAGTTAATTTGGAATGGGAAAAGAAGTTTCATTGAGAAAGTGTCATGTGAATGTATCTGAAGGATAAATAAAAAAGTTAATAGGTGAAGAAGGCATTGGAGGGATGGTGAACAGGATGGTATTCAAGGTAGAGGAGCAGCTTCCAATGTTTATAAAGAAACCAGTGGTGTGCTGGGCAGGGCGCCCTACCCTGGATGCACGAAGGTGGGTGGGATGCAATACTCTAGATGCTCACAGTCCCACATAAGGTGAACAAGCACACAGTGCCACAGAGGTCTATTGGGTGTAAGAATAAAAATAAGTCATGGGAGGAAGATGTGGCTAGGTCTATTTTGGGGTGAGATTGTAAAGGGCAGTGTGTTTGGACTATGTTCCATGGAAAATATAAAATATCCACTTTTTTTTTTTTTTTTTTTTTTGAGGCAGAGTCTCACTTGTGCTGTGGTGTTAGCCCAGCTCACAGCAACCTCAAACTCCTGGGCTCACACAATCCTCTTGCCTCAGCCTCCCAAGTAGCTGGGACTACATTCCTGCGCCACCGTATCGGGCTAATTTTTACTATTTTTAGTAGAGACGGGGTCTCATTCTTGCTCAGGCTGATCTCAAACTCCTGAGCTCAAGTGATTCTCCTGTCTCGGCCTCCCAGAGTGCAAGGGTTACACGTGTGAGCCAATGCGCCTGGCCTCATCCACAGACTGTTAAGCAGAGGAGTGACAGAGAAAGTCCTGGATACTTAAATCCAAGCCGGCCTTTATAGACCAAGAAAGCGACACTCACAGAGGTTAAGGGATTGGCTTAAGTTTACGTAACTTGACAGTGGCAGAACTCCAACTAGAAACCAGGCCAATCACATCTGTATTTTAGGATAATCTAGAAAGATTTGTTACCACCCAAAAGATCCCTTGCCCACCGCCCAGTAAAGGCCAAGGTATTGCCACAGCAGGAGTTGCAGCGGAGAAAGAGTTTAATTTCTCAAGGTGCCAGGTGAGGAGATGGGAGTAATTTCTCAAACCCATCTCCCCAAGAAGTTTGGGGCTAAGATTTTTAACGGTAGTTTAGTGAACAAAGGGCTAGGGAATTAGGTGTGCTGACTCAGCTGAGGATGAACTCAAAGGGTTGGGAAGCAGAAATTATCTTCTTGGCTGAAGACATTTCGTAGGTAGCGGGTCTCAGGACTTGTTGGATCGATTCCCAAGCGTGTCCATGGATCAGATTGATGTAAGTGGGTCCCCCTAAATGCAGAGTCTGGAAGGTATTTCAAAGACCAGTCTTAGGTTTTACAATAGCAATGTTATCTATAGAAGCAGTTGGGACAGTCACAAATCTTGCACCTGTCAAGGAGACACGATCTTAAGCAGTGAGCAGTTACAGTAGTTGGGAAGTTAGGGAGCAAAGGCTGGTTAACTTTTGGCTATATCTATACTTTTATAGGAATCAGACTTTTATCATTATTCCTGCCTTATGGCCTTACATTATTTTAATATAGGTGGTTTCAGATTATTCTAGTGGCCATGTAGAGAATGAATTAAGAAGATGGGGCTGAGGGAAGGTGTCCAGATAGCAAGCAGCAGCCAAGAGGCTGTTGAATGGTCCAAGTGAAGAAATGATGGAATCTGTTCAGTATTAACAGGTGTTTTTGTATAAACCTGTTGGCTTTTGTTAGTTTCCAAACTCAATGTACTTCAAAATCAGAACTATTATTCGTATTCATACAATTCTGCTGATGCTTCTTATCACTGGAGATCAGATATAAGGTGTAATTCTCCACTTCCTGTCTGCAAATGCTAAGGAGGTATCCTGTAAAAATTGAAGGGTGTTTTGCCCTAACTCATTTATTATACAAGAATGAACTATTGTTGGATTAAATTAATTGTAAATAGATTGTGGGGTGGTATACTTAAAAGGCTATTGAATGCAATTTACAATGCTTAATAAAAAAAAAACATATTTGGAGTATTTTCGAAAAAAATGATGGAAACCTTTATTTGAACTGTGGCTGTGGGAATACACAAGTTGGATAAGTGACAGCATGAGAAGCCGCCTGTACTAGTTTGCTAGGGCTTCCATTACAAGATACCACAGACTGGATGGCTTAAAAAACACATTTATTTTCTCACGGTTTTGGAGGCTAGAAGTCCTAAGGTCAAGGTGCCGGCAGGGTCGGCTTCCTCTGAGGCCTCTCTCCTCGGCTTGCAGGTGGCCGCCCTCTTGCTGCTGTTTCACGTGGTTGTCCCTCTGTGCACAGCGTGCCCGTCTCTTCCTTCTCTTACGAAGACACAAGTCATATTGACTAGGGCCCCACCCTGATGGCCTCATCTTGACTTAATCACCTCTTTACAGACCTTTTTCCAAATAGTTACCTTCTGAGATACTAGGGGTTAGGACTTCAACATATGCATTTTGGGGAGACACAATTCAGCTCATACTAATTCTCCATGAAGAACTGGTTGAGATGAAAATGATGGCTGCAGGCATCTTCCATTTACATAGTACTTTACAGTTTACACAGTGATTTTACATGCTCACCTCATTTAATTAGAATAGACTTTTGTTATCTGGCCCAGTTTTTTTGGATATAGCTGCACCTACAAAAGAATTCTGCAGCCAACTAGAGTTTGGGATGATTGAGGGAGGCATGTTGGAAGATGTCCATGTCATGTTCCAGTAATCTTCACATCCCAGCTCTCCTTTAAATTCTGCATATTTTGAAGCTAACTATGTAAACAGACAAAAAAGTGTGATTTACATGTCATATCCTTTACCTTTTCTGAAGAAAGAACAAATCCAGTTTTAAAAAACAAAACCAAAAACTAAGCTAAAGAGTAAGGCGGCTTGACTGTGGCTGGAGGATCCACTTCCAAGATGGCTCACTCACGTGACTGTTGCCAGAAGGCCTTGGTTTCTCATCACATGAAACGGTTTAAAATGTTCTCATGACACAGCAGCTGGGCTTTCCCCAGAGCGAGTCTTCTAAGAGAGCAAGTAAGAAGTCGCGATGCTTTTTATGACCTAGGCTCAGAAGCCATATACTCTCACCTCCACCATATTCTACTTGTTAGTAGCAGGTCATCAAATTCAACCCTCACCGAATGAGAGAGTTGTTAATTTTTTATACACACACACACACACACACACACACACACACACACACATTAACATCAGAAAATCTTGACCCTGAAATCCTACCCTGCAACAAAATTTGTGATGCAGCAGCAAGTTTGAGAAGCATTAGAGGATTGCCTTAGTCAAAAATCCTGTCCTATTCCTCATTCTCATTGCCAGACAAGAACTTTTCCTACTCTGTACTCTAGATGATGCTCTCAGCTCCTGACAAATTGACACATCTTTGAGCTATATGTCAGCTTTCTATCTAAATCCTATGATCCTCTACCACCTGCTTGATAGATGAGTAAGCCAAGGTACAATGGCTTGCTTAAGGTCATACTGCCAGTTTGTGGCAGAATTAGGATTAGAACCTATTGTTCTGGGTTCTGGACTACTATTCAGTCTTATGAATTGAAGTTGGCATCAACAGGCCTCAACTGGTACCACTGCTTCTCCTTACTACTGAAATCATGGATGACACTATTGGTTGGTTGGCAAATCTAACACCTATATCCCTCACCTACTCTGGTCACCTCCACTTTCTATAGGGGCTAGAAAAGCTAAATACTCAATTTTCCAGCCTCCTTTGCTTTTAGAGGTAGCCATGTAGTACAGCTATGGCAAAGGAAATGTGAACAAAGAGAGAGAATATGATTCCTACATATCAGGAGGACACCAAATAAATGAATTTGATGTTAAATCAAATAATCTTTATTTCATAAATCATTTATTTGGTCCATATTGATATCATAATTCCAAGTATTAATACATTATGGGTACTCATCTAAGACAGAATGCATCCTGATAGAACTATACAAGCTGACAATTAAAGTGACCATTGGATTAAATTTTAGTTTGGAGAGGACTTCAGTAGCAACATGCTGCATAAATCTGTTTCCTATTTTTCCCCTATAAATTTTACACAAGTAACAAAAAAACTGTAAAAAAACTCCATAAAATTTATTTCCAGTGAACCTAGGAGACAGATACAATCTTCAGATGCCAAAATAGACATAAGGGCTGCCAAAAGAGCTGAGATTTAGCAGAAGTAGTGTGGGGAGAAAGTGAAAGGAGTGGAGTGAGAGTCAAGAGGGACCCATCATAGCAGATCTCAGCAAACAATACCCTTTTTGAATGTGAGGGGCTCCCCCTTGGAAAAAACTGTCCCTTGTTTGTAACAATCAGTTAGGGGCAGAGAAGAGCAAGATTGGCTGGGGAGGGCCTCCTAGACCTGGTTCGGTTCAGGGAAGGAGAGGAGGCAGGGCTGCCTACCCGAGGAACCACAGGAAGGAGACACATTTACATGTGGCAGCATGCATCTGTGGCATCAGCAGAAGAGAGGCACATTTGTGAAGTCTGGAAGGCTCCCGTGGCCTGGATTTCCTACTATAAATCATTCAGTATTGAGTATTTAAGAAAAAGAAACTGTCATAGGACTGATACAAAGATACTATAAAAAACCATAAGAGAAATTAGCATAAATAAATAATATTCATTTTTGAGAAATTTTGGAGAATAGTGAAAACATTTCACCATGAATATTAAAATTAAGTGATTCAATTGCCTCCATAAAGAAATTCCACAAAACAAAATGTAAGAAGTCAAGGAAGAGATGATGAGGTAACAGGAGGAAAAAACATGAGCTCAGAAAAAAAGTTACAGAAAAAAATACACACTGTGGGAAACCAAATGAGATATGGTAATAAAATAGAGAAATAAATCAAATGAAATGGAAATAAAGAAAAATTAAACTGTTCTGGTAATAGGAAATTAGATAATTCAGACCAACTTCACACTAAGAACTAGAGAAATGAGACAAAATATTTATTTAAAAAATTCAGCTTGAACATTGAAAGGCCAATAAGATGATGAAGTCCTGTCCCAAGATTCAGGAAAAGATGGAACTCTAGGGCCAAACCTGACATTTGGGGTCAATTTTGTCTAGACATCATTTAAAAATCTGGAAAGGAGTCTGAGGGGCTGATTAGAAGTTGTGATGTCCTCTTGGGGAAGGCAGAACACATTGGTATAAAAGACCCACTAGGGATGGAGGCTCTTATATGCCCTTGCACTTTGGATCTAGACCCCAAAGACTGAACCCTGGGAATGAAGGTGAGCCAGAAGTGCCCATGCATAAACTACAGCCCAGACTCAGGTGATCTGGGTGACTTAGATAATTTCACTTCCTAAAACTGGGTTCAGATGTTCCCAGTCTTACAGTGCCTCCAGGCAGAAACAAACAAAAATTTGTCTCTGGAGGAGGACAGCAGCATCTTAGACCTCAATGTTTTTCTACAAACAATT
The DNA here is from genome assembly GCA_963575035.1 of Avahi laniger. Taxonomy (NCBI): domain Eukaryota; kingdom Metazoa; phylum Chordata; class Mammalia; order Primates; family Indriidae; genus Avahi; species Avahi laniger. Next base: position 88,609 of record CAUYSK010068021.1, on the reverse strand, counting down.
CTGCAAACACAATTTTGGCACATCAGTAAAGATAACCAGGCCTAAGAGTTGAGAACATGAAAAAGAACCAACAGAAACAACACACTATAGAAACAGATCCTGAAGTGGCATTAAATTTTGGAATTGTCATACTTATACACAGAAGTTAAATTAACAAATATAAAATTTGGACATTTTGAGCAACAAAGTAAGGATAGTAATGAATTATAACCCATGAAAGAAAACAGGAATCCATGAGTTCATACTGATATAAATAAATGAATAAAGGGGAAAGAAATGGGTAAGGGGAGCTGTTCCTTAAAGCAGAATTCCCCTAAATGTAGAAGAGATGGTGGAATTAGGTAATCACCACTTTGTGGCAACCACCACAAGAATAGATATGAAACACATAGGCGTAATTGATTAACATTAGTACAGTTTTCTCTTGATGTTTACGTGTATATTTCTTCCATCGTTTTACTTTCAAAATTTTGGTCTATGTTTTAGGTCAATCTCATAAGCAACATGTGGTTGTTTTTCTGAAGTTTGATACCCTTTGTCTTTTAACTGGAGTATTCAATCTATTTTCACTTAATATAATTTATGAATACATTTGGGTTTACATCTATGTTCTCTATTTGTCCCACCTGTTCTATATTCCTTTTTCTCTTTTGCTTTTCTTTTTTGATGTGACTGAATACCTTTTATTGTTCCTTTATTCCCCCCTATTATTTTTGCTTTCATTTGCTTTCAAATGAAATTCAACTTCATACATAGCCTGAACATTCTAAACTTCAGTTATTTTTGTTGTATCTCCATACTACCTGGTCTACTTAATCTGTTTAGTCATTAACATTGATTCTAAAAGGAAATGTTACCTTGCTACAGCAAATTTTTAAAAATCGGTACCACTTGTCATTAATAGAAAATAACTGTAAGATTAAATATAAACAGTTACAACAAAAAGTACTCACTTTATATACCACTTATGGGAAACACTTCCATATTCCACAAGTCTCTGTCAAGATCTAGAGCTACAACTGCCCCAAATGATAGCCACTGGCCACATATAGCTATTTAATTAATGCTAAACAAAATTTTAAAAGCTTCGTTCCTCAGTCACGCTGGCTACGTTTCAAGTGTTTAATAGCCACTACTGACTGTGGTATCAGGCAGCACACCTATTGAACATTTTCATCATTGTAGAAAATTCTGAACAGCATTGTTACAGACTTTCTCTCTAGCAACTCCACCCCTCCCCCACCCCCATGCTGAGCCACACTAGTCACCCAGTCTTGGAATGTGACAAAGCTGTTTTCCTGGTTCAAGCCTTTGCAGTTTCCCATCCCTCTGCCTGAAAAACTCTTCCCTGCTCTTTGCCTTGCTAGCTTCTTTTCATTTTTTAGGTCTCATCTCTCTAGCCAGACTTTCTTTGGCTATCTCAAATAGTACCTACTCCCAATCTCTACTTCTTTATTTTCCCATGTCAGCCCTTGGGGTTTTTCTTTCACTGTAATCACTGCAATTTACAATTATTTTATTCACATCTGTTTACTCCTCATCTTTACCTAAGCTACTCCAATTGTACTTCTATCACAACTAAAAAGAGCTTTAGTTCAGCAAAAAATGCCTAAGTTACTCAAAAGCACCAAGTCCACAAAAATGCATACCAAGACAACATGAGAGAAAATCTGAAAGAAAAAGCTCAATAAAGTCGGGAAATTATGTCTACAGATCCACATAGAAAGTTAATCAAAGCCTTATTTCACCATTTAAACTATGGATTTCCCCAGAATATGACACTGCATTCAAAATATTCAAACAGAAAGGTCAACAAAACTAATGAATAAATACATTTTATTATATAGTTTAGAGATGTTTCAAGAGAAATGTAAATAAAATAAGGCAAGTCCAAGCTCAAATTTAAATGCAATACTTAGAAAGACGGTTATATAATTTTAGCTAGGACAGTCAGTAAAGGGGAATACCCCTTGAAAGTGGGAGGGGTCCACATACCTTTTTAAATAGCAAGCTGAGGTTCAGGTGGTGGCTGTATTTTTTTTAAGTGTTACAGATTTTATTAAAGTTAACATTCCACAAAGTCACACAAATTGCAAAAAATTCCAGGCATACAAACCATTATCCGTGATAATGTGCCATCTTTCTTCTCCAAATGTCAAAAATGCACTTGTTTTAATGCCACAAAAAAGTCTTTAGAAAGTCAAATCCACTGTCCATCTGTGTTGGGTAAGAAACCTATGTCTTCCTTCATTTCATGGAATCCATGTTAAAAGAACCCTGTCTTGGTTGTATGTTATCACAGGACTCTTGTATTAATCCATTTTCCTCAAATCCCCATAGTGGATTGCCATCTTGATTTCTTGGTAGTAGGGTCCATTTGAGACTCTTCAAGCTGAGTAGGTGTAAATGCTTCCACGTTGTTCAGGCCCTTTTGAGGATTCAGTCTGGGAGTTCATATTTCTGTTATATAAAATACAGACTTTCCCAAGTCTGTATTTCCTTTATCCTCAAGGATAAAACTCCTATGTCTCAGTCTTCAAAATGTTATACCTCAAATAAAAAAACTGCATTTGTTTAGACCCATCAGCAACCAAGTTAATTTTAATTTTGTAAATCACCAGATCCTAGTGAGGCCACCAGCACCTTCTGGTTGCCCAAATCCGAGTCCTGGACCGGACTGCCTGACCAAGCCAGGTCCAGCCTCTCGGGCCCAGGGAGCCACTGTGGCCACAGCTGCCATAGTGATTTTGCAGTCAGAGTCGTGGGCCCTGCCACCAGTGTGTGGCCGCCTTTTTTTTTCTGAGGGTTAAAAGCATCAACAGAGTTAGTATATACCTTAAGCTTTACACAATTGGACAGTAAGAAACAAAGTGGGATATTCTGTCAATGCCATTAAGCTAATAAGGATAAGTCATAAAATCCTAATGTAGTGGGGAATAGGATGGGGAAGATAATCTGCATTTACTGGTCAGAGTAAAGAGAAGTGACAGGTCAGAATTTTCAACGTAAGTTACTACTTAGGTATACTTACAACACTTTGTGAAATAAAAAGTTAGGTATTATCAGTAGAACCCTTTACTGAATGGTGAGGATAGCTGCCAAAATGAACAACTAATTATCTAATTATGGGTTAACACTCTCTTTTATTATGCATTCCAGACATACTCTTGCCCCTTCTCTACCGTATTACTGGTGACCGGAATCCAGTTGTGCAGTTATGACAAATGGACAAACTTGTTCCATCAGTTGAGATAGAAGACCTTTAACTATATTAGCAAATAATTTATACCCTGGAAGATGTTTCCAGGGATATTGGTTTAATTCAGACTTTAATTATGGTCCAAGAGCTTTTATGGGAAATTCACTAAAAATTTTTATTTGGAAGAATGTTATAGGTATATGGTCACTAATACTGAGAATGGTTGGATTAAAAAAAAAAATGAGACTTATCAGTACATTTCCACTGGAAATATAAAGCTCTGGAATCTGTGACTAAGTGAACAAAGGAATAGTCCTAAGATTTTCTTTTGCAACATAACAAAAAGATACCCCAAACTAAAAAGGCAATAAGTTTAATTAAATGGCAGATTTAACAACACAGTTTTCATTCTATAAATAATTAACTAGTGACTACTTCTAAAGTCAGAGGACAAATAAGGAAACCATTTCTGTCATATTCTACAATTCTGGAAAATAGGATTTAGAAGTTCCAGGACTTAAATCTTTATGCTACGAAGAACAATTATTATCCACTATAATTAGGACATGGTCTCCTAAAGGGTATTCATTTTCTGGGGTCATAAAGAATTTTCTTTTCTTTTTCCCTTATTCAAAACATTTAGTAAAGGAAAAGGACACCAGAAAAATTTTATCATTCCTCCCCCGCCCCTCCACCCTGTTTAAAATCATTTGAAAAAACAAACACCAAAATCATCTGAAAATAAGATCATTTCCTTTGCTGGATAAGCATCTTGTACAAATTAACCACTTAATAAACCTTTCTTGAAACGAACAGAAACTTTACACCAGTGTCATTGTGTTACCTTTAGAGAAGAGGATACAAAGCTACTAAAACAAGTAACACAGGCTTATACTTTTAACAAAAACCTGTGGGAGTCATGTTCAAATCAGAATTTTGATTGGTTTCCTTTATTATCATTACTACTATGGTCTGCTCACAAACTCTGCAGCTTGCAGTTCATTTCAAACCCCTCTAAGAGTCCACTCCATGAGCTAAACATGTATATATATATTTTTAAAAAGTAAATCTGTATTACATAGCAAGACTGGAGGCAGTTTAATGTAATCAAAGGTTATAGCTCTGAGAAATATGAAGGTAGGATACTGAACCTTAGGTGACCTAGGTTTGTTAACTCTTGGTTTGCTTCAAATAACGATGAGCTATGTTTGAAGTATAGCCTCAACTCTTACCCACTATTTACAGCTGTCCAGTAAGGACACAAGCAGTAAAATATCTGAAGCATAAAACATGTAAAGTTGATGACAAACATTTCAGAACTTCAGGAATAAGATTAATGAAGAGCAAAGGAAATCTAGAACAAGGAAAGGGAAGGTACATTTATTAAAAATAAAAACGGTACACAGTCTCTGATAACAAACAAAAAAATCATTTAGAATCCAAAGACTATACACTGTACATTGTAACAATGCATGCACATTTAAAAAAACAAAGATCCATGAAGTAATTTTTTAAAAGTTTCAAAAGGAAAAAAAAATATTCTGTCTCTCTTCTGCTGGAGATTTGCCTGTGAACACACCACGCTAGACCAGCATTCCCTTTCAAATGTCCCGTACAACATGGTGCTGCACAAGGTGTGCAATTATTTTGATCAACACATTGTTTCTGAATAAAATCGTGGTTCCTGTATGGATGATTCAGAACATAAATAAATGGCTCCATTTAATAAAAAATATTCATAGGCTGGAAGAGCAGTGACAATCATTTTCCAAAAATCTTCAGTTTTAACAAAAGGTACCGAATAAACTACTAAATCTAGATATTTTCACATTATTTTGCATGAGTATCAAGTACTATGTAAAAATTGATGTAAAATCTGAAGTTAGCCAAAGCTAGTGTCTCTAAAGATCAAAGTTCTTCACTCTTTTAGCATGGCTGATAAATTTTTTCTGTCTTTGTCACTAATAATGCTTATCAAACCAAAGAACTTTAAAAAAGAATATGCGCTACTGAAGGATGATAGTACCAAAAATGTCATACTGATCTTCAATCTTAAGACACACACAGTTCCTGTTGGACACCAGACTGTGTAAGTTTATTATCTTCAGTCTTTTCATGTCCTGGGGCATGGCAAGTAGTCTTCCGCTTAAACAACCGAAGACTCAATCGTAATAATTCATTGTCTACCACTGGAGCATTCGTGTACGCTTGTTTTACAGTACCCTATTTGGAGAAAACAAAAAAGTACATTGTTAGTTGACAGTAGAAAAGAAAGGTAGGTTAACCTCTATCCAAAATAGCACTTATAAGAGTACTTAATTTTGGATGGATACTAAATTAGCTTTATTAGATTTACAAGCAAAATTAGGAAATATGTTTGGGCCCAGTGAATCTTAGAAAAGAAAGAAAACTTTACAGGGCATCTAGTCTAATTTCTTGCCTGAAGTGTTAAATAGGAATCCTTTCAACAATTCCTAACAGGTAATCAACCAGTTCTACTTCATCATTTCCAATGAAAAAAAAAAAAACAAACAAAAAACACACCACACATTCTGTTGTTGAATGGCACTATTTGTTCCATGTGATGAAATAAACTCTCTTTTATGGAAGTACATTCTAATTTTATCTTACTTTTACTTGACAGTCCTTCAATTCCATGAAGAGACGCATCAAGACTTCCTTCTTCACTTTTTTTTTTTAAAGACAGGGTCTCACCATTTCACCCAGGATAGAGTGCAGTGGCGTCATCACAGCTCACTGCGACCTCAAACTTCAGGGCTCAAGTGATCCTTCCTTCAGCCTCAGTCTCCCAAAGTGTTAAGATTACAGGAATTGAGCCACCACTCCTGGCGCCGCCCTGTTTTTCTTTTGCAAGCCAAACATTTTACATTCCTTACTGGTCTATTAATGTCAGCTCTACAATTGAATAAATTCTTTAGAAGAAGGCTGATCATACAATATCCTGAGGAACTACTACCTCCCTTGTACTAAAATGTGCATCTCTATTATTGTAACTTAGAACTACAGTAGCATTTTGTGCAAAGTTATTGTCACAGAGGAGGAATGAGGGAAAGTTACAAAATATTTTTTATAAAATGGACCCAGGATTCTGATGAGATTGTAAACCATACAGTCTTTCTCAACTGAGGTCTCTTATCTGAACCAAACAGAAAATGATTTGAATGATTATTTTTCAATTTAATACCAAGAATGGTGGTAACTGGTACCGTTCTAGATGCATAGGAAAGGTGATTCATTACACACATGCTTCGGGCACTGGGGCTTAATTCCCTCAGACTCTCTTTTTTATAAATTTAATTTTCCACCCAAATTTGCGTATTTTTCTTAATTAAGTAATCTTTTCTGTAGCAATGTTATAGCCAAAGATAATTCTATGTTTTCCTAACTGTTCCCAAGTAAAAAGTAAAAAGCTAGTAAATTAATTCTTTTCTAACTTTTTAGGACCAACTTTCATTTGTCCTACAGGTTGAGTATCCCTTTATATGAAATGCTCTGGACCAGAAATGTTGTGGATTTTGGATTTTTTTTTTTGATTCTCAAGTATTTGCATTACACCTAACTTACCTAGTTGAGAATTTCTATCTTAAAAACCAAAATCTGAAAGGTTCCACTGAGCATTTCCTTTGAGGGTCATGTTGGTGCTCGACAAGTTTTGGATTTTGAAGCATTTCAGATTTTTGAATTAGGAGTACTCAACCTGAACTACTCATGCCTACCACACTCACCCCAAAATAAAAATCCCAGTTTCTTAACTTTAAAAAATCTAAAATGTTTTCATCTTAGGCTTACCAGATCTCATTATCAGATCTCTTCCAAATCTAAACTAATTTCAATTTCTCTTACTTTTCGATTCCCTTCATTCTTCTCAAGTAAATGTTATATATAACAACTTTTTCACTCTCTTCCAAGTTCGTACATTCTCATAAACCCTTGTCTTATAAATATCCTTACCATTTTGTATCTGGGAAATTTTTCCCTTGATTTGCAATTGAAATAAATTTCTAATATGCTTATTGAGAAAGAAGCTTTTCAAAAATGAAAACACATTTCACAGAAATATTTTAAACTTTCTTTATGCACGAAGTTTTAAATAGCAACTAATTATTATTCAAAATGTTAATACTATTGAAGTAAAATTAAAAGTATTAGAAATTTTAATAGAATTCTTCCTTTTCCATGTGTAAAAGAGTAGGAAGCTTAACTCATAAAAACATAAGACTATAATCTCACTTTAAAGCAATCAAATGAAAAATATACCATTCATACTATTCATTTTGCGTTTTTTCCAAGGAAACAACAGTACCTTCTCATTTTTAACGAGCTGTTTTCGGATTGCAGAATCCCGTCTGAAGCATAACGCCTTACAACATGGTCCAAGATTACTAAGCAGACTTGCTCTTTCTTCTTTTCGTAGTAACGCAGCCATGTTGAGAGCTCCCAATTCATGTTCAAAAAGATTGTCTGCATCTTTCAATAAAAATAAGCATGCATTAAGTTTTCCTAAAATAGAAAAGTGTTACCAACTACTTAATTGAATATTCTACAAAATCTATACTTTATCAAAGTTAGCAACATTGGTGAAAATTATTTCATATTAAAGGCAATATCTTCTGTGAAGACCTTCAACATGTAGTTGTTTTACTAGTCTTAAACAAAAATACTTTGATAGATACTTTAAATTTGCTTAAAATATAAGAAAAGCAGACTTGGGAGAGAGAATTTAGACTCTGATTACTGACTAAGAACAAGAAGAAAAGCTCAAGAATCAGTGAAGTCAAATTCAGTATATTGTGTACCATCAACTACTACTTAAAGTTCTAGATTTCAGGATATTTTTATAGCAAGATTCAAATGTAATAATAATATTCAAGACCGTGACCTCTAAAAGTCACTTAAATTAGCAAGGTGATTAGGTATTAGACCAATTTGCAAATTTTGTTCTAGATTTGGTCACCATAAAAACCTAGAACAATGTATTAAATTAAAATCGCTTAGTTTTAAGTCACAACATGCAAGATACAGAGGAAATCATTGAACATATAAAAAATAGATAAAGGAAAGATTTTATAAAAAATAAGGAGGTTGGGTTAAAAACAGACAAAAAAGAAGTCAGAATAACCGAACAGCACCAGCCAGTAATCCAAATATATAGCTCTAAGAGTTGGCCAAGAGTACCTAAGACAGCAGGTATTACTGCCTCTATTCATACAACATGATCAAACAGGTTACTGTTAGAACCCACAAAGGAAAGCAGTAAATAATACCTATGTAAAAACAGAACAAACACATTTTATTGGAAATGAATACTGCTGCATTACATAGTTCATTTTAATTTTCTGAGCTGCAAAGCATGAGTACTGAGATTAATTAACAAAAACTAGTGTCATGTAACATACATAGTCAATAAGTTATATATTATACCTACCTAGTCAGTAGGTATGTAACATAAGAAAAGAGTAAGTATACAGAAAAACTCAAAAATAGTACTCAAACTTTGAAGTCTATCAGAATCATCTGAGGAGCTTTTTAAAATACATTACCTGGGCTCTACCCCAGATCTACAGAATCTGAATCTCCATAGTTGGACCAAGATATCTTAAGGAAAAAAAAAGGCAGTTTTTCAGATGATTCAAATACACCAATGTTTGAGCCAACCAATGACACAGTCTTTTTTGTACATGATTAAAAACAAAAACATTAATTACCATCCTACTATAGATATAACTATAGAAGAAATTTGCATTGATTCTATGCCCTTCCTTAAAAAATGCTCATTATGACATATTTCTTTTTATTGGCATTCTTATTTGGTGCTTTCACAACAGTAGAATACAAAATGCATACCTGCAAACTTCCCTAGAGAGTATAACATTGTTAAACTTTCAGTTTCTTCATGGTTTTGAACTGACCAGCACCAAATTACTCAAGAGACAGACTTATCCCATACTTAAGAACAAGTAAAACAAAGGAACCAAAATAATTGGAAAATTTAACCATGGTTCAATTATTATAGAAAAACTTAGGCAGGCCAGGAGCGGTGGCTCACGCCGGTAATCCTAGCACTCTGGGAGGCCAAGGTGGGAGGACTGATGAACTCAGTAAGAGCGAGACCCAGTCTCTACTAAAAATAAAAAAATTAGCCGGGCATTGTGGCGCATGCCTATTGTCCCAGCTACTTGGGAGGCTGAGGTAGGAGGATTACTTAAGCCCGGAAGTTTGAGGTTGCAGTTCGCTATGATGACACTACTGCACTTTACCCAGGGCAACAGAGCAAGACTCTGTCTCAAAAACAAACAAAAAAACCTAGACAAAAGTAATTTCAATTTCAGTATACTAGAAGGTTTTCTGTTGTAAGCTGTAGTTTTGTTTTTTTAAATTATATATGGGGTGGGTTTTTTTTTTAAACTCATAAACTTAAAAATATTTATTTATTACAAAATAGCAATAATAAAACTATTATATGTTAAAATAAACACTACATTTTCCAAAACAAAAAATCTTATTAGTGAGTAGAGTAGCATTGTTTCATATTTTTGTAGATCTTTTACATATGCTATGGTTTGAATGTTTTTATTCCCTCCAAAATTCATGTTGAAACTTAATCCCCAATGCAATAGTATTCAGAAGTGTGGCCTTTAGGAGGTGACTGAGTCATGAGGGCTTGTAAAAGGGCTTTGATAGAGAAGTTCTCCCCTTTTCACTCCTTCCATCTCTTTTACCATGTGAGGACACCTACACAATGCTATCTATTAATATGAGAAATGAGCCCTCAAGACCTGCCAGGGTCTTGGTCTTGGGCTTCCCAGACTCCAGAACTGTGAGAAATAAACTACCTAGTCTCAGACATCCTGTTCTAGCATCACAAATGGACCAAAACAAACTTATGCGGAGAAAACCCAATCTTACACAGGTATGCAGTTGGAAACAGGAAGACCTCATAGACTCCCAGAAGTCCTCAAATCACTTTGAGAACCACTGATCTACAGCAATAGGTGAGAAGACAGACTATACGGGTACAGATGCTGGTATAAGTGGATAGATGGAGCGGTGGGAGTCTGCAGAAAGTGCTGAGGGCTGGAAGAGAGAAATAGTCACCTAGGGCAGGGGGAGAGTGAATGGCCTATGCTACACTACTCAATGCTCATCCACTAGGCACATGTGAAATGAGCACTTGAAATGTGGCTAATATGACTAAGGAACTGATTTTAAAGTTTCACTTAATTATTTAGATGTAAATACATAGCCATATGTGCTAGTGGTTATCATTTTGGTCAGCACAGATTAGACTATTCCCATAATAGCAGAAAGCTGTATAGGACAGCACTAGTCTGGGAATATATAATATGATTATCAGGAAGCACTACAGACCCACTTAAGGGTATGATCATGAATTTAAAATGCCAGCCAGCAGGGTTGTTTGTTTTTCTCCAGGTCCATTCAGCTGTCAGGATCTAGGCACAGAGTGAGCAGGGTTGGATTTAACCAGGGTCAGGGTTTTGCCAAGTGAGTATATAAAAGTAAGAAGAGGAAAGGGACTTAAGGATATACGGAATGGAACATATATAATGACTGATCAGGGAATACAAACTGGGTAAGGAGGGAACTCAGGAAAAAAAGATGAGGGACAAGGAGCAGTTGGTAGGATCCAAGGATTGGAAGTTTGAGTGGAAGGTAAAATGATTGTTGAAATCAGAGTACTAGAGGGAATGAGCTGTAAAGAGAGGAGGGGGTAGTCAGAATGGAATATATGAAGATGAGATTATGATGGTGTCTTAGTCCGTTTTCTGTTGCTTATAACAGAATATCTGAAATTGAGTAATCCATTAAGAAAAGGAATTCATTTCTCAGTTATGGAGGCTGAGAAACCCAAAGTCAAGGGGCTGCATTTGATGGGGGCCTCGTTGCTGGTGGGACTCTCTCACCTCAGAGTCCTGAGGTGGTATAGGGTATCACCTAATGAAGGGGCTGAGCATGGGGTTTACTTTGTTTAGTGTTGCATACTGGAATAGACTAAATGGAATATAAAAATCGGTATCAATTTTTCACAAATATTCACTGAATATCTACTATGTGTCAGACACTGTTCTAGGCAATGGCATAGTTAGTATGAATAGATAATTAGACCCCGGATATGGTAGTAACAAAATAAAGTCCTATTCAACATAATGTATCAGTTCTCCAATACAATCAACACAATTGCAAAAAATAGGGGAGGTCTGATTGCTAAGCAACAATCACCCCCTCCTCCTTATAGTGTATATTTTCATTATTTATGTTCAGTCATCATTAAGTAAGGGCCAAACTGTATTTCATAGTTAACAAAATCAAACTAGATTTTAACCTGGAATGGTATTAGCAAAAGTCACAGGAGCAAATGGCTTTAGAGGTAGATAAGATCTTAGGGAATTTATTCTATCACTTTACAAATGAAATTGAGGCCCATAGGAGCTACTTGCTTAAGGCCACAGAACCAACCAAATAAAGTTTAAAGAGTGAGGCAAGAACCTCAGTCTTTGGTCACTTTTTAGGTTAATACATGTCCATAATTACAATTTATATGTATTTCACACATATTTACTGTATGTTTATTAGGCCACACTAAAATAAAAAATTCTATTATTTATGCTAACAGGTGAAAGGAAGGACAGGGATTCATAAAACTCATAAAACAATTTTTTTCAATTTTATATTAATAAAAAACTCAATTCTTTAACTATTTTACTCCCCGGAACATGATATAAAATTGTTAAATAATGCTGTTGCTTTCACCTTTTATCTCCTTTTCCTTCTTTTCACCACCTACTTCCCTCTCCCCACTAATAAAAGTATTAATAAGCTGCAAAACAAACTAAGGTAGGTACTAGATAAGAGAAGAAGCAAAAAAAACAAACAAAACAAAAACATCCCAAAAAACCCCCCAAAACAAACCAACCAGAATCCGTAAACTAAATACACTGGAATAACTAAAGGTTGTTGCAATAAGGTAAAAAAATCAATGTGATAAAACATTTTCAAAATAAGTATTAATAGTAGCAGTCAATATTTATTGAGTGCCAGGAACTGTTCTAAATGTTTTACTTGTAATAACTCATTGGCTCCTCATAACAATCACAGGACGTTGGTGGTATAATTATTCCCAGCTTACAGATGATGACACTAACACACATATTAAATAATAGCTAGTAAGCAGTATGCCTACTAAAATCCAGATCATCTGGTCCCACAGAACAGGCTCTTAACCACTTTGTTAAAGGCTTAATGTAGACATCTGTATTTAAATAGAATTTCCTACTTCCCAGGAAGAAGGTTTGCCAAGATTCCCAGTTTCTTTAGACATGAAAAATATTCAGTCTATTTTTCCAGGTTCTGTTTCATTTAGCCCTGGATAAACTATTGAGCACTCTGACATTTTAACTTTTCTAAGTAATTTTAATACAGAAAGTTCACTGTACTCTTTTTGCAACTTTTCTGTGGGATTAAATTTTTCTTCAAATAAATTTTAAAAAGGAATTTTGATTATGAGGATAAAATAATGACTATAAATAATTCCTCAAAAAATATAATAGTACCTACAGTGTAAGTGCTACATAAGAACAGAGCAGAATCCTTTTCAAATGGCATCTTAACAATCAGAGCAGACATTATATACTAAAATGAAATTACCTTTGGGTTTTTCTAAAAGTTTCTGACATGTTTCCTTGACTTTGGTAAAGAGTTCAGAACCTGCCAACTTTTTAGAAATCCCAACTCTCAGCATAACAGCTCCAGGTGTGAATTTTAAGAGTGCAGCCCCAGGCTCTCTTGGTTCTTTTGGATGCTTTGGCATAAGACCAGACCAATCCACATCAATCACATCTAAGGGATCTGTAAAAAGTTAAATAGGATTTCTTTTTTACAGCAAGAAATAGTCTTATTATCTATAGAGAAATATAAATCAAGCAAAACACAGAAAACCTTACATAACAAGTACTTCAGACCAAAAATCTAAGATATATATACTCTTAAAATGAAAGTTTTTCACATATAAAATCTAAAATCTAAAGACCCTCACACATAAATGATCTTCCCACTAAAAGAAAACAGGCAAAGTAACTCACCCCTACAAATAACTCATTTAAATTATATGGGAGATCCCCAATGAAAGAACTCTATTATTTCCCTCAGATTAGGTCTGATGTTTTTTGAAACCTGGTACCAGAATCCTTTTAAGAACTAAATCTAGGAGCATGTGTGCATACACACATACATTTTAATTTTTAAAAACAAATATTTCATTATGAAATTCCTTTAAGAATTGGACAGTAATTATTATTAACATTGAGAGCAAATCATCCATCCCTTGTAAAGAAATAATTGAAGAAATAATGTTCTACTTAAAAATAATTAATACCAGAAAATAACAAAGATAACTAATCATACATACCGTTTACATCAGTAGAAAAAAATTAAAAAATATAAAAGCAAATTAAATCAAAATAAAAATTTAGTATTTTACATACCCAAAGTAAAGACCCTCATTATGACAAAAAAATTGTTAGTAACAATCAGACACTAATTGGGATGACTTGACAGGAATGTCCAGGGGTGTTGCTTTATAGTGTAGTCACTTGAGTGAGCTCTAGCAATGAACAAAGGATATAAGTCAAAATAATTTAAAAATTTACAAAAATGATTGAATGAGGTACATAAATAGTATTCAAATATAATTTTAACTATTGCAAATTTTTGAAAGCTTTTTCAAAAAGTTGATTTGCATCACTATAGTTGTGAAGCTCTGTACTGTATACCAACCATTTAGAACACCATTAGGCAATTAGTATTTGGTTATATTCCAGGTCGTATAATTTAAATCTTAAACTCTTAGGATTTTGCTATTTTAAATAAAGCCTTTTCTAATTCATAGGCAACGTCTACTAAAAATGAGCAGGCATATAGACTATATTTTCATTTTACTGGTCTTTCAATCTGAATTAAAATATTAAGGGGAAAATTCTAAGTGCCTTATATAAATTCCTACAGCATCAAAGGGAATATCATAAATCAGGTAATTTTTACATTCATCCACCTCTGCCAATGATTACCTGGCATCTTCTCCTCATCCTGTTGGTCCTCCCTTTTTTCCGCATCACCTGCCAGAATTTCATCTAGTTCATCATCACTGATTGGCTCATATCCTTCTCCAGCACCAGAGCCCAATGAATGTGCATCATCTAACTTGGATTCATCATCTCCTGCTAAATAGACAAATTAATTTCATTTCAAAGACAGCATTAAAAGGAAGAGATGTCTAAGTTTAACCTAAAAGTAGAAGCTGTGTACACTAAAGCAATGTGAAAAGCATTTTTTCCCATCAGAGAACTACATTTCTTAAGCATGAAAACACTTGAAAATTCTAAAAGAAAAACAAAATATAAAATTTTGTTAAATTTAATTTTAATGGTCAGAATACAATATGGACAGCAATTTCAGAACAGGTTATAAGATTACAATTGAAATATGACAAATACAAGCTACCACTAGCATTAATGCTGATTATGTGTTAATTCTTGATAATAAAACTTTAATATTTAGACAAATCTACCAACTTCAAAAGGTTGCAGTAATTTCTTTGCCTACATAAACCTATTAATGAAAAAAACTTGTAAATGTATTTAAAAATTTATTTGAAACTTAAATCTTAGCTCATGATATTTAGCTCAATACATACACTTTATAGCAGCGAGGTAAAAAAGCAAAAGTATTGTTAATTCTCCCCCTAACTCCCAATTCCTCTTCCCTATACCAATATTTTGCTTTAATTGATGAATGCAACTTTCAGAACACTGTAATATAATTTAATTTTTTTTGTTAGTACCACTAGTGTACCTTCTATTTCTTTATTTTGCCAACTTTTCTCAACCACCAAGGCTACATTTCGTCTCCTGGTGAGCTAGTTGTGAATTTAATCCTAAAACTACAGAGTACATTTAATATTTCTAATCACTAGCTATATGTACACTTTACCAAATCTACAATACTAGTTTTCAAAATATAACAGTATACTTTATGTATGAATTTGCAGCATATAAAATATAAGAAGCTATGTTTCTAGTCATTCTAGTAATTTTCTGTTCTATTAAATTGTATAATAATCTCATATCCCCACCAACTTACCTCTAAGGTAATCAATTTTTATAACTTTGTCATAGAAATTATACATCTAAACAAAAATGCACATAATAGGATTTTTAATTTTTCAAGTTCATGCAACTTATTTTCTTGTTTTATGTGAATAAAATATTCATATCACACAGCAGGTGATTCACCTATGTATTCCTATGCTATATTGTCTGTGATTGTAACTAGCAGATGATATATTTTAGAGATGAGGAACACTGCTTCCAATAGCAAGAGAGCTAATATAATAATTAGCTCCATTATACTCTATTAAATCCCAAGGTTGTACATCCACTAGAACCAATGCTCATGATTTGATGTTATATTCAAATCATGTTACACTCAAAATTGACATGAAAATGGAAAGTGAAGAAAGCTGAAGTAGACATGTTTTTGACAAGTCAAACAGGAAAAATACATAACAGATGAAACACTGAGATATCTATCTATCTAATCAGATAACAGAGATATAAGGATCCACTTTTAAAAGCAGATTTTACTATGGGCCTAATATTATAATGTTATATGGCAAATAAAAAGAATAACAACATATTGCTCATATACTAAGTATCTCAGAAGGTTCTTGAGGCTTGAAATGGAGAGGTTATTCAGAACAATGGTATAAATACTGAAACCAGAACCAGACAATCCCAAGGAGGCAGTAGTTCCAGGAGAATTCTCAGCACAGCCATTACTACTGTTAACTTAGGTTATGATTCACCAAGGAATAAGATGTGGGAGGCATGTAGTACAGGCAGAACATATCTTCATTCATCAGCCATTTATTGTCTCCTTACTATAGTCTTGATGATAATGAAAAGCTATGGTCCCTAACAAATGAGTACAGTATAGTCGGGGAGAAAACCATGGAAAAATAAGTGTAAGGGTTTCAGTCAATGTTATTGTTTCATATGTGTGTTCTCCACTGCCTTAGAAAACAGAGACCACTGATAGTTATTTAAATCCCTTTCCAAACTAAGAAGTCATTTCAATTTTTGTGACTTCAACATCTAAGAAAGAGAAGTGACAATTATTCTTTAACATCTATAGACATTGCATCTAAGCAATCTTTTATTTCATTTAGGCTTATTTGAACCAAATCTGCCTTGACGGTAATACTGAGGGGAACACGTTATTTTTTAAATATCATAGGGCTTTTCCTTATGAATTCTATTTCCCCTATAAAAGAATGGAGTTATTTTGACTGTTAGTGGATGACTTTTCAAAAGAAAATAGTTCTTCCCCATGAAATCTGAAGAGGAATAAATCAGTATAACAGACAAAGGGGTGTGGCACTCACCTTCCAAACTCTCAGTTCTCTCAGATTTATTTATATCTTCAAATCCCTGCAGAGATCCCAAATCTTTATCTATTCTTTCTTTATCCAAAGATACAGAGTCTCGGGAAGTGCCTTCTAGGTCTCGCTCATGTTCACTCTCCAGTTTTGCTTCACTGCGTTTCATAGCCTCTATTTGAGAACTCTCAAAAGTTCTGTCTCTGTCTCTGTCCCTGTCCCTTTCAAGAGAATCCGAAATTAGTCTCTCTCTCTCCCTATCCAAGTCTCTCCTTTTGTCTCGTTCTCTGTCTCGTTCTCGCAGTCTATCTCGATCCCTGTTCCGTGGCCAATCTTTATCAGCATCTCGGTCCCATTCTCTCTGCCTTGTGTCTCTCCTCTCTCTCTCACGCTCTCTATCATGCTCATACCGATCTCGTTCTTGAAGCCTCTCTCTGCTATCAAATGACCCAGATCTAGAATGGACCTGTCGATCTGACTCAGGAGAACTTCTTCTTGAACTATGGCTTCTGGAATCCTGGCGATCTAAAATAAATGTACCATATACGAAGAGTTAAAACATGATAAAATAGAAAAAATGCTTCATTTTAGGATTCTTTAAAAATTCACAATTTGTCTTTTTCCATATTCTATATATTTTTATATTCTACATATACATTTTTCTCTCTATATATGTATATCCAAAAAACTCATTTTAAGGAAAAACTGATCTCTGTCAATTAAAGTGCTAATTTCCACTATAACCACAAAATATCTTCAAAGAAATAAATAATAAAATGGTTAGGCATTGATAGACCTGATTACTTCGTTATTTGATCTCTCCCTATTCCCCTATCTTATTTTCTGTGGTCAAAAGAGGCAGCACTGGCTGTAGGAAGACTAGTAGGAAAACTGTAGGCATCAAAAAGGGACTTGAACACATAAGCCCTTTCACCAAGATATACTAGTAAAAACCTGATTGATATTAAACTGATTAACACTATTGAATATACTTCTGTTATAATGTTGGTATTAAAGTGATAACAGGTAACACATTAATGGGACAGCTAAGTTTTAAAAGGTTCATAAAATTTAAGGTGGTGTATAATCAATTTAGTATTACTTCAGAATTATAATTTGTATAAAATATACTAACATAGGAAACACTGACTAGATCACGATCTGATTTTATTACCCGAAGAAGTACTTCGACTGGGTTCTCCACGCTTTAACTGATCAATCCTAGATTTTCTCTCTCCAGTGATTTCCAGGCTTTTTGTTTTTTCTCTGTCTCTCGAGCCACTGTGCAGTACTCTCTTTCGACCACTTTGATCGTCCCCACTTCGATGGGCAGAATCATTGGATGGGGAGCGTAGACGGCCAGATGTATGACTACGATTACTCCGATTGCTCCCAAGGCTGCTACTCCTCTTTTGATCCACTGGCTTGCGATGTGGTGCATCTTCTATAGTAACATGAGGTGTCTCTACTTTTTCCATTCGCATTCTGTGGCATTTTCTATGTGAGTCTTCACTGGCAAAAGCAGCACTGGCGGTACTGGTGGGCGTGGCAGAGGTGGAAATGGTGGTGGCAGATGTGTTGAACGAGGTGGCAGCAGTAGCAGCAGTGGCAAGAGTAGCAGGAGCAGCTGTGGTGGTGGCAGTGGCCACAGGAGGTGGGGGAGGAAGGAGAGAAGACAGAGGAGAAGGGGTGCTACCAGGAGTAGCAGCGCTGGTAGCATGCTCCACTTCCACAACCTCTGTGCGGTCAGGCACATCCTCATCAGACCAGTCACTAAATGCTATATCTTCTTTTTTCAGGGTATCCTCTAGAGAGCCATCTTTATCATTCAACATTTCAACTAATTCCTCTTTAGCTGTTATAGGGGGAGTCCGTGGGCCTCTTTTCTTCTTACTTTGCTGGGTTGCTTCGTCATCAGAAATATCAGAATCACCTTTGGATCTTTTACGTTTCTTTTCAACATTCTTCTTCTTCTGTCCTTTTTTGGGTGAAAACACTTGAACATCTTCAGATAGTGTCTCTGTGTTACACCTCTCTATTCCAACATCATCGTCTTTCTTTTTCTTAATAGGTTTCTTTTGAATTTTTGCTTTTTTCTTGTTTTCATCATGAGTTCGATCAGATGTATCTCGATCTTCAGACTGGTGGTGTCCTATAATGTCCTGTGCACGTGTTCTTGAGCTTTCCATGATTTCCATCTGTTCTCTCTGTTTATCTATAGAAGAAACTTTCTCTTTGAATTCTTGTTCTTCATAGCGCCTTGAACCCTCTTTCCTCTCTGGTTTCCGATCCTCCTCCTTCCACCTACCTTGCCTGTCTTCTGTGAGGTGTGATGGACTAAGAGAACGAGATTCTTGAGGTCGTACAACCTGGCTCAAGAGTCTGTGTTTTTCATCTTCATAAAAGACAAAAGCAATCACACTTTTACCAGGTTAATAAATATTGCACATTACATATAAATAATAAGCCAATCTCTCACTTTTCATTTTAAAACTTTTTAAGTGGCAATAATATCAGTAAAAATAAATACATGGCTTTACTAAAAATAGTAGGAAATGACAGTCCTATTGTGATAAAATGACTATATTTCTAACACATACTTTAGTTACAAAAGGAGATATTCAGAAGCAGCAGAGCAAGAAAGCTTCAAAAAAATCTTAATTCATCAGCTCCTACTAAGATCAAAGAACAGTCTCTTGGTTACAAATGAGTATGAATGTAGAGACACAAAAAACAAGACTCTGCTTACTTTTATCATCCCCACTGTTGTAGGCATCGCTATCAGGAGAATGTTCACGCCGACGCTTGGGTGACTGCCTAGGGCTGGGACTCCCTTCATTTCTGTAGCGCTTCCTAAATTGGGTGAGCAAATGCAATTTATAAAATTTCAGGGGGCAAAAAAAGAGATTTCTTTACTGTGTTTTTTATCAGTATCTCTTTACTGTATCTAGAACATATAATTGTAAGAAATCAGTATTGTTAGAACTGTGTCATACAATGGGTATTCACTATCTGTAATAAAAATTCTTTACTTCATTTATTAAGACTTATAATTGTAGACTTAAAAAATATATAGCAACATATCTTCCTTTTTTCATTATACATGTAGAATCACTCAACTAAAAATTTCCAGATTTAAATATTGAAAGGTGGTAACATGCAGCAGAGAAATCAATATATTAATGTACCCTCTAATACAAGTATTCATCAATTTTACATTCTTATGATATAAAAATGTCTTATGCTGGGAAGCCACATGAGAAAGTCTAGTATTGGCTCTGGAGTCAAAAAGCTATGAGTTCAACTTATAGCCACATTACTTATTATACAACTTTAAGTGAGTTCCTTAAAGTCACTGAACCTTTGTTTTTCATCTGAAAATGGGGGTAGGGGAGATGATAGTCCATCTCATAAAACTGCAGTGAGGAATAAATAAGTTATGTCATAAGCTCAGTGCCAGGCATGTTGTGAGTAGGCTGTACTGTTTCTTTCCCCTTCTTAGAACTAAATCACTTGCTTGGTGATAGATTAATGCAATAATTCATATGTTCATTATATTTCTTATTCCTCAGTTGAACTTTAAATGAGTAGTGATTTATATCTTTGGGGTACTTATATTACTCTAGTGTTTTCCTGTATTTTTATTAAATTTTTACTACCTATTTTTTTTAACTAACATTGTTTGTTTGTAAGTACTATGGTCAAAAGTTAGAAACATACTGCACATGTATCTCCTAGATAAGCTCCTTTATATAGATGAGCAACTATGTGGACAAGGAGATGGCCCCAGGTGTAGTATGATGACTCATAGGCCTCTCAAGCTTGTGTACCTTTCTTATCAAAAGCTCCTCCCAGAAACAGTGTGTTTTCCCCAGTCTTTGAATCTGGACTGGCCTAGCCACTTGCTATGACAAGAGAATGTGGTGAAAGTGACACTACAAATTTGAAAAAGACTCAAGAAGCCTTGCAGTTTCTGCTTCTGTCTTCTTATGTTTTTACCACTACATGCAAAGGCAGAGTTTAGACTACTGGAGGCCAGGAGGTCATGCAAAAGAGAAATAAGATGCTTTAAATAAGATGCTTCATCCAGGCCCAACTGCACTGCAGACATGAGTTATTCCAAGTGAGACCAGCAGAAGAACCATTCTGTGAGCCCAGGCAAAATCACTAGTCCACAGAATCATGAGCACATAAATGGTGGTTGTTTTAAACTACTAACTTTTGGAGTAGTTTGTTACACATGAAGAGATAATTGATATACTACATAAAGTGAAAATTTAAAACATGAGAAAAAGTAAAGTTCTTTCAATGAAATATTTAGGGAAACAAAATTAGAGTAAAATAAATACTATGGCAATTCAGCAAACCTTCTATGTAACAGCAGTTAAAAAAAGTGTTGGATAAATTCAACTACTGAGATGACGATACAGGCAATGAAAGAGCAAGACAAGACATTAATCTCATAATGAGGTTTTGTTATGGAGTTATTCAACTTAAGTTTCTGCATTCATTGTCAACTCTTGGATTGTCTAGCCGTGAAAAACCAAAAAACTTTTGCTATTATAAGCAGAGATCAGAAGCATTAAAAAATACAGGTTGAGAATCCTTTATCCGAAATGCTTGGGACCAGAAATGCTCCAGATTTTGAATTCTGGAATATTTGCATTATACCTGCTGGATGCACACCTCTAATCTGAAAATGTGAAATTCAAAATGTTCCAATGAGCATTTCCTTTGAATGTCATGTCAGTGATCACAATTTTGGATTTTGAAACATCTCAGATTTCAGATTTTTGGATTTTGGGCGCTCAACCTTTATTAATCAAAGCATAGAAATGGATAAAAGATAAATAACAGAGATTTCAGAATTTTAATCTTAGAAGATAAAGAGCTAAAGAGATCAGAGGAGGGAACAGAAATAATATATATGTGTGTCTCCATGTGTTAAACGAAATATCTCTGAAGTTTACATTAATGTAAAATTTTGCAAAATGAGGAGAGAAAGAAGCATAAAAAATAAGCCAGAGGGGGCACTATAGAAAATCTTGGCTGTAGATTAAAGAGCAGTCAAGACCTAATGAAAGAAAGCTTCACCTGTGTGTTATGTTGTTTGCCTACAACCATAATCCACAATAGCAAGGATGAAAAAAGCCTAAAGCAAGGGAGCTGCATTCACCCTAAAGCAAATGAGCTGGAGGTAGGGGCAAGGAAATTCAGTTTGTTTCAGCAAGGTTAACCGCAGCTTTTATCCCAGTTGGTATCAAAAGAGCAGCAAACACCAGTAAGTTTGGTTTTTGTGCCTTTAAAACCTCAACATTGACCAATAAGAGTCCAGAATTCTCATGGCCACAAGTGATCGGCTTAGCCAATCACTGTCTACCCCTAAACTAATGAAAGCACCAACACAGACAGGGCTGCTAAGCTGAGAGGGATAACCTGGGGCCATTTGGAGAAAGTTCTGAGACTTGAACTAACACAGAGTGAAACAGTGAAGAGATGGAGAGATACCATTCCTAATGCTTTGTTTGAGAATTCAGATACAGCCACGTCAGAACAAGCAAAAGCTAACTCTCCAGTTCCCAAATACTTGAGCAAGTAAGTTCTTTTGGGGGAGTGTGGGGGGGGGGGAGGGAGAGAGGGAGAGAGAGAATGCCCTCAGATTTATTATATGAGATGCCAAGAACACATCTTTTGACTCCAATAAATTACTATAACTCCAAAGCACAAGAGGGGCATTTCCTTTTCTCCCAGCTTCTTCTGGCCATGCAGTGATTAGGGAGATTCGCTCGGCTCTAAGTCATTGTGAATGCTCCCTGAGGGTGGTCACTCCATACTTACAAGCACACACAATTCATGAAAGATTACCAGGAATGGCACAGGCAATATCTCCTGGAGACTAGTCAACACCATTATCTAGTTATAAAGGGGATGTGATGAGACAGAAGTCCACTGATTCCTGTTTTAAAAAAAGTCTGCAGCAGCCAAGTCAACCCCATGTGCCATCAAAAATACATAGTAAACAAGAAGGATTAATTATAGCTTCTGGATACAAAACGTAGAATGAAAAATTATTTTTTTCTAGACAATTAAAAAGACTTTAAACACCAAATATATAAATTTGAAATACAGGAAAATGTAGAGAGTGAAAAGAATTAACATGAAATTAAGAGGCACACTGACAAACACTAAATAAAACTTTTGAATTCTTTACTGAAATGTAACTATTTAAAGCTGATTCAAACCTATTCTTACTTTGATTTTCTCTCATCATGTCCATCTCTTAGATTTCTATCTTCTCGGATATCTTCTCGCTTTTCTCTGCGGTCATCTCGTCCTTTGTCTTTGTCTTCCCAATCCCTTTGACGTTCTCGTTCTTTATCCCTTTCTCTCGCTCTTTCTCGCTCCCGTTCTCGCTCTCTTTCTCTCTCCCGTTCTCGTTCTCTCTCCCTCTCCCTTTCTTCTCTCTCTCGCTCACGTTCTTTCTCCCTGTCTCGTTCCCTCTCTCTTTCCCGCTCTCGATCATGGTCACGATCTCTATCTCTTTCACGGTCTCTCTCTTTTTCTCTTTCTCTTTCTCTCTCCCGTTCCCTAGCACGCTCTCTTTCTAGTTCTCTTTCTTTTTCTCTTTCCCGATCCCGTTCACGTTCCCTTTCTCTCTCCCGCTCCCTGTCTCTTTCTCGTTCCCGATCTCTGTCTCTAGCCCTTTCATCTCTTCTATCATCCACTCTGTCTACTCTTCGTTCCTCTCTTCTTTCATCACGCTCAAGCTCGTCATTCCTTCCCTGATGTCGAATTGGTGAGCTTGGTCTTTGATCTACAATGAAAATCAAGTTTTGTCAGTGATTAATTTGACAGACAATCTATTGGTAAGATAGCATGGCAAATCTTAAATTTTATCTGTGTATAGGGTCACACTGGCAACAAATTATTAACCAGGAGCTATATTATTTTTAATTTAATCATATAAATAACCATCACCACTAGACATTTTAAAAATATATTTTTAAAAGATAATTTTTATTTGCCCTCTAACTATCATGTTTTCTGCTCCCCATCAAACGCCCTCTCCCCTCCCACTGATCCACCTTTGATCTTTCTCTGCATGCTCCCTACCCTACCTCCTGCCCACTGCTCCAACCCCACTTTCTGCCATCTCTACCCTTCACCTCTGATCTTCTCTGTCCCCCCAGCAGGACCTGAGAACACTGGTGGCAAAGGATAGGGGCAGCAGGAGGTGTAGAACATAGAAGCTGAAGGAAAAAAAAATTCCCCTTGTAAGTCACACCTCTAATTTCAGGCCAAAATATATACACATCAAAGTGTAGCTATTATGTGAGGAAAATATAGTAGAACAAAACATATGTGTCAAAATTTGTTGCTGCAATATCAAACTCTTATCATAAACTAGAATATTAAGGGTACTGTCTAGCAATCTTGAAATAATCAAATGTAAAAAAGTATTTCATATTAGTTATATATATTTATAATAACTAATAAATTAAAAGTTTCACTTAATCACATAAGTGATTAGTCAGATGAAGAGTTGTTTTCTTAAAATATTAACTGATAATCTCATCACATACAATATATATTTTTTTCAATCTATGCAAGAATCACATAAACAGAGAAAATGAATACATGCTGCCCAAACACCCAGGTGAGCAGAAAATTAGTCTGGGATCAAAAAATTTATAAGAGGATGGCATGAACTTTCCCGAAATGACAGCCGTTTTTAAAAGCGACTACTGTGGTGTGATCTAGGCTTCTGTGATGTTTCTGTTTTCATACCACATAATGTCTATTGGCTAGTTGATAAAGATCATACTACAATATGGCCAAAATGTTGGTAAGTGGAATATCTAATATCAACTTAATAAGAATAATTTTAGGATATTTCTAGGAAAGGGTTCAACATAGTAATTTAAATTTTCCTTCCTTATCACTCATGAAAAAGACAAGAATAATCCATATTTACTAGTTAGAAGTTATAGATCCAGATACAAGATTACAGAATTTTAAAGCTGAACCAAACAAAACCCCACATAGTCCTTTCTCCCCCTTTCTTCTTAAAAACATAAAAGTTATGGTCCAGAGTTCACTTGCCAAAGTCACAGAGATGGTAGATCCATTAGGATATTAAGACTAGAAGTCAGTTTTCTTAAATCCTTTTACTTTTGCTAAAACCAATTTAAATTTAAAATGGTTCTATTATATCACATTTTGGGTGCCTAGAATGCTATCTATCCATGTTTTAGATTGTCTAAATTCCTAATTTAGGGGGGGTGATACCAACCTCACAATGATTAGAAAATAATCTGAAACAAATTCAATACTGCAACTTATAGCAATTCATACTTGAAATTTCTGATTATGGATATATCAGGGAATTGATTACTCATTCTTTTTTGGTAAATAAAACATTTATTTGCCCAATCAAAATGACAATGTTTCTTACTTCAAAGGAAAATGGAAAGGACATAAGACTATCACTTTAATGTCTAAAGTATTTTTCCTATTGTTCCTCCAAAATGTGTTATTCAAAGATGTGCTTCTCTTCACATATTTCCTTATCTTAATGAGTGACATAGCAATTCATGAAACCTGGCAATCTCTGAGTTATTTAAGTCCCATCAACTTCACTTCCAAAATATTTCTCCGTTCCTTTTCCTGTCCACATCTCTATAGTAATAATAACTCAGACCTTGATAAATTCTTCTTAGATGACTGTCATCAATAGTGTAACTGAAAAAAAATAATATGATTGGTATCCTTATCTTCAGTCTTGCCCTACACTCTTAGTATGTTTTTGCTGAAAACTCTACTTCTTCCGGCTGCTTAAAAGAATTTACCTTATAGGCAATGAAAGGCAATTAAATTCATAATTTTTAGCCTAACTTATTAGATCATTTATAAGCTGATAGTCTCTCATCAGTCCTTTTCCCCAATTTCTTTCTGTTCCTGTCAATCATAGCATGCCTCTCACTCTAACCTCACAACATAATTCTTTACTACTCCAAAGCATCTGTTTCTTTCAACCCTGTCTGCACATGCTGCACCCTCTCCCTGCAAAGTGCTTCTACCATTATTCCTTATCAAATCCTGTATATCCGCCAGGCCCTAATTCAGAGTTCACCTCTTTAGGCACCTTTCTTGGAATTCCTTAGAATTGTGTTTGCTCCTTTGTCTTCTCACAGAACTTTATATGGTAGTAGCATTTATCATACTTTAATTGTCTATCTGTATCCACGGGGGACTGTTTACAGGTGTGGTCGCCAACTCCTGGGCCACAGATAGGTCCGTATAGCAGGAGGTGAGCAGTGGGCAAAGGGCAAATGAGCAAAACTTCATCTATATTTATAGCCGCTCCCCAGACAGAGCTCACATCATGGCCTGAGCTCCACCGCCTGTCAAATCAGTCACTGTCTCCCATCATCCCCAGATGGAACTGTCTAGTTGTAGGAAAACAAGCTCAGGGCTCCCACTGATTCTGCAGGATGGTGAGTTGTATAATTATTTCATTATATATTACAATGTAATAATAATAGAAATAAAGTGCACAATAAATGTAATGCACTTGAATCATCCTGAAACCACCACTTCCCCCCATGGAAAAATTGTCTTCCATGAAACTGGTCCCAAAAGGTTGGGGACCACTGGTTTATAGGACGCTGAGGATACCAAAACCCAAGGATGCTCAACTCCCTTATATAAAGTGGTGTGGTATTTGCATATAACCTATATATAGCATTCTGCATACTTTAAATTATTTCTATATTACTTATAATAGCTAATACAATGTAAATGCTATTTAGTTGTTATACTCTATTTTTTTTAAATTTATATATCTTTTTGTTGTATTGCTATTTTTTCCAAATATTTTTGATCTGTGGTTGGTTGAATCTGAGGATATAGAACTCAGGGGTACAGAAGGCAGACTGTTTTGCCTTAGAAATAAGAAATAAGAAATAAGAAATAAAAGGAAGATTTAAATCCCCAAGCACAGAACAAGGTGCCTGGGCACAACTCTACCTTCTACTTCTAAGTATCTCCCTATTGCTCAGTATTCTCCAGCCACATCAGTCTTCTTTCAAATTCTAGGAAATATTAGGCTATTTGCCATCTCAGGGAATTTGCACATACTCTTTGCTCTTTTACTCTTGATCTTTGCAAAGCTAGCCTTTTCTCTTGCATTTATGCCTCTGCATAAAAATCATCTCAAATTTTTTATAAGCAGTCTAAAGTAGCTCCCTCTCTTTTTTCTTAATTTCCATCTGGGTTGCTTCTTTGTTTCCTTGATAGCAAACAAAGATCACAATATCCCTACACTTATAGGGATATTACAAAGATTAAGGTCAGAATACATGTAAAGCAATTAACCAAATTCTTGGCACCCAGCAGAAGTTCAGTACGTGTGGTTGAGCTAACTATAACATTGAAACCAAATGTTACTACTGAATTCAGGCATGTGGTGAAAAAACCTGAGCTAGGTAGGATATGAAAATAGGAAAAAAGAAAAAAAGTAAGACATAAAAAAAAAAAAACACATCACCAGGATATTATTACTAAAGAGAGGTAAATCAAAAGGCCAAGGAAGAAACAATTTCGGGTATCAACACAGAACATAAAAACTGCAGCCCTATCTGTAACTGAGGAAATCCTACACATCTTTTAACCCAAATGCATCAGGGCTTACCTTAATCAACTCAACTCAACCAGCTCTCCTGCCTCTGATCTTATCTATGTTTCCCTAAGTGGATGGTGTCTTAGAGACTTTGTTCTTCTTCCATTATTGCCCATACATATCAAGATACAATATTACCTCTTTGATTCAGCTCACAGTAAAGCATTAATATTCAATTCTCTGGTCCACCAAGTTTTAAACTATATTAATCTCAGCATCATAGTGAACCTTACTTTAGTAATCAGCCAAGGTAAGACCTTCATAAAACTGTAAGTGTTTAAAAGCCCTAATATGTACAGACAATAAGCACTTGCCAAAGAAGCTACTTAAAAAACCTTTCTTAAGTGCTTCCTAGTAATCTTGCTTCAAATTTGATTTCTGTAAGAGATCATCTAATAAATTAACAGAAAAGTTTTAACTTAAGACACATAAAAATATAAAATTAACTAAAGCAAATATTATATATTCTCAGGATGGAATGAATATAAACAAAATATTTCTAGAAACAATTCCCAGCCCTATCATCATTTTCTTCTTGCTCCTCTTTGGCAGTCCTTATAAGATTCTATGGATTACAGCTAATGAGTGAGCAGCCAGAGGATACTTAGATGAGGTTTAGGTATTGTCTGAATCTGAATTGCCTGGATGGCATCCAGCCATCTACATTCTTTAAAGGGTTGTGAGCTATTTGGTCAAGATGAGAGACTCACAGCAGGGCATCTCAGTTCTTGTACTTTGTTACCACTAGGTACTGGTCACTAGCTATTTACATAATCCCTCCTAAACCAAATGAACAAAGAAGATTATACCAGTAAATAGTTTCAAATGTGTCACCAAGCACAGGTCTTAAAAATATATTTCATATTAATAATTGAATTGATAACTGTTTTAAAAAACAATTCCCCCAACTAATGTTGGTCACTATTTAATAAAATTCCATTTGACAAACCTCTCTCTCTGTTGTCCCGACGCTCTCTCTCTCCAGGTCTTCTCTCAAAGGAAGAATCCCTTGCTTGATCTCTGTTGTCTCTTTCAGGATATCTGTCTCTTTCAGGATAGCTACTTCGAGTTTCCCAGCTGTCATGATAGTTGCTACTACTACCGTGACTCTCAATTTGAGAACCTCTTGTGCCTCGATTTCCTAAACAAAGGATATTCACACAAATGTTTAACACATACACTTTATTCAACAGATTGTCAGTCACAGTCTTTCTCCTAAAAAACACTTAATACATTTTTTTTATTCCAAAGTGTAATAATAATCACTGTTGAAAAAAATATAAGCATGGCATTAGAACATTCAAGTTGTCCAATGACTGACTTGAGTGAGCTAAGTTTCAGTTTTCCCTATCTATAGAAAAGTCATATAATGAAATCATAAAACGAGAAGATTCCTTAAAATTACCACCCCCAAAAAACTATTTCTTCATATCTAATTCACAGAAATATAAAAATGAAAATATGCTTTAATTACAGTTTACAGTGAAAACATTCCAACATAGAACCAAGGTACTTTGGCAACATTAAATGGTATCTGAAATTTTTCTTTAACAGATGTGGGAAACAAATGTTCATAGCAGTTTTATTTGTAATAGCCCCAAACTGGAAAGTACCCAAATGTCTTCACTGGGTGAATGCTATGAGCTACTACTCAGCGATAATAAAAAACAAACTTGATGCAAGCAACAACTTGGATGAACCCCAAGAAAATTATGCTGAGCAAAAAAGCCAATTACGCATAGCATGATTTCATTTATGAAACATTCATAAAATAACATAATTATAGGATGGAGAATACATAAGAGGTTGCCAGGGATCAGGGACAGGGAGAGGGGAGGGTGTAGTTATAAAGGGGTATACAAGGGAATCTTAGGATGTTACAGTTGAATATCTTGACTGTGCAGATGGGCTACATGTGTGACAAAACTGCACAGAGCCACACACACACCAGAGTGCATGTATAATTAGTGAAATGTGAATAAACTCTATGTACCAATGTCAATTTCTTGGTTTTGATACTGCACTGTAGGTGTGTAAGATGTTAACACTGGGGAAGCTGGAGAAAGGGTGCACAAGGCTTCCCTGTACGTTGCTTTGCAATCTCTTGTGAATCCCTAATTACTTTAAAATAAAAGCAAAATTTTGAACTTTGTGGGGAGGAGGTTAAGGGTAAGGAATGAGAAGTTGTACTGTGGCTGTGATAATCTAGGAATACGTGGCGGACACAAAGACAGAAACTCTCAAGGACCCTGCCTTCGACCTCGTAGAATTACCATAGATAAACCCTGATGAAGATGAGTTCACTCAAACTTACAAGAACATACAAAAAACTCACCCAAACCCACCCAAAGTGAGAATCAGAAGGCACTTCTCCAAGATTTAAAAATCAAACAAAAAGAACATAAATGTAACAGGCTTTGAGCCTTAAAAGAATTATAGCATAATTCTGAATACTATATCAGGGTATTTTAATAGTCAAAATATCTGTGAAGAATATTGTAATAATTAGACCAAGAAGAAAAAATTTAAAACATTTTTAAAGATGACAAGAGGGCTACATATAACATCTAAGAATGTAGGGTTAAACATCAGATTAGATGCAGCTAAGAAAAAAGTAGTAAACTAGAAGACAAGTCTGAGGATGTGACTTCAGGTGGGAAAACAGAGATAAAGAGATAAAAAATTTGAAAGAAAATTTAAGAATCAAGGAAGGTACAATTTAACATATATCTAATAACTACATGATGCTTAGAGTCACATTTAAAACAAGATGATATAGAAAAGTTTAAATTATGGAAAAAGATATATCAAACAAATACTAACCAAAAGAGAGCTGTGAGCAAAATAATTTTCAAGACCAAAAAAAAGGCAGTTGAGCATCCATTTTCCGAAATGCTTGGGACCCAAAGTGTTTTGAATTCTGGATTTCTTTTTTAAAATTGTGAAATACTTGCATCATGCTGGTTCAGCATTGCTATCTGAAATCCAAAATCTGAAATGTTCCAATAAGCCTATCTTTTGAGTGTCATTTCAGCGCTCAAAAAGTTTTGGATTTTGGAGCATTTCAGATTTTGGATTTTTGGATTAGGGATGCTCAACCTGTATCAGGGATAAAAAGGATCATTCTATAATGATAAAAGGAATAAATAACTCAGCTTATGTGTCCCTAATAGCAAAATTTCAAAATATTCAAATAAAAAAGCAATCAAACTACAAGAAGAAATCAACAAGTCCACAAATTCTGCAATGACAGTGGAAAATTTAACTCACCTCTCTATAATGACAGAATGAGCAGACTGAAAATTATTAGATGTAGATTTGAAAGCACAGTTAACAAATTCGACCTTAGAGAAGCACTTTGTATCCAACCATTAAAAACACAACCCTCTTGAAATCATTTGCATAACATTTATAAATACAGACCAAGCCACAAAATAAGCTTTAATGAATACACATATCAAAGAACTGACATTGAACAGGGTATTCTCTGACAATTAAAATAGGGGAAGGAGCATATTATAAAAAGCATAATTGGAAATTTAAAATCCTATTTCTCTAAACCTCATGAGTCAAATAAGAAACTATATTAAAATTTACAAAGTGTTTAGGATGGGTACTAATATAAATACTACATATGTCAAAAAAAATAAAACATAAGGGTAGAAATTAACAAAATAGACCAAGAGATATAAGAGAATATAAACAAAATTAAAGATTAGGTCTTTGAAAAGACACAAAATGGACAAACCTCTGGCAAGACTGATCAAGAAAAAGTAAGGGAATATAACTACAGGTATAACAGATTTTTACAAAAGAAATTTAGTAATATCTTTTTATCAAATACTTGCAAACAAAAATTTGTAAAAATATAATTTACTAAAACTGCTTCAAAAAGAAACAGAAAATCTACACAAATCTATAACTATTAGAGAAACTCATTTGGTAGTAAAAGCTCTAACCATCAGACAAATGTTATCAAACTTTCAAAGAACGGCTAACCAATCATATATAAATTATTTCAGAGAAAAGAAAAAAAGAAGCAACACATTTTATGTGGCTATTATAACATTGATTCCTAAAGGACAATATAAAAAATGAAAACAATGCAGTGGAATGCTAGAACTGGTTCATACTGGTTCATTAAGAGCCAACTGTAGGCTTCTTTTTCCAACTCCACATTGAGTAATATCATGTTAGTGGCTCAAAGTCTGCTATGGTAGGAGTTACTTATATTACGGAAATTGGCAAAAGCTAAACATCAGGAATTTTTTCCTGAAGAGTCAGTTGTTAAACATTTACCATTATGTCACTGATTATATGCCAATCTCAAAAAACACAAATCCTTAATTCAAAATTAAATCTTAACAAGCCTATTACAGAACTCTAAAAAATGATAAAATTGTATTTATTTCAGGAAGGCAAGGATAGTTCTAAATTTTAAAAATACATTAACATAAGTAACAAGGTAGTAGAAACAAAATACATGATCTTCTCAAGACAGAGAAAAAAACAATAGTAATAAAAACTGTTAGCTAAATTGAGAAAATTAGGAGAATCCTCAACACAATAAAAACCATCTGCAAAAAATCTACAAACACCACACTTAATAGTGAAAAGCCAGCAACAATCATTTAAAATCGGAAACAAAGCAAAGAAGCCCATTCCACTTATATTCAACATTGTATTGATGAGGATTCTCAGCAGGTTATCAAGAGAAAATAAATAATAATCAGAAAAGAATAGTCAAATCAGCTTGTTCCTGGACATAATGGTTAAGAGAATCTAATTAGATCTATTAGGAAAATATAGCAAGGTCATTTGAATACAAGATTAATTTTCAAATATCAATTATCATTTCCATGTACCAGCAAAGATAAAATGTAATGTTTTAAAAGACACCATTTAGAGGCACATGCACACAGTTACTCACTAAAAGCTCTGTTTGAAAAAGATTGGAAAACCTAAACATCCATCAATGAGGGACTTATTAACTTTATTGTATAGATTCCATAATAGACATTGTGTGCCAAAAGAAGGAAGTAGTTGTTTACCACACTGAATGATATAGAATGATCTCCAAAATATTTTTGTTAAGTGAAAACAGTAGGATATAAAACAGTATATAGTTTTTTAAAAAATTATTTTTATAAAATCAGAGAGGAAAACAAATGGATACACATATTTGCTTGTGTAAATGTTTTTGGGAAGAAAACATACAAAACTGGCAAAAGAGTGGTCAGAGGTAGAAGGGAGGCTTTTCACTAAATATCATTTTGTACCTTTGAAATTTTGAACCAACCTAAAAAAAAAATTTTAAAACTACCATTTACAATGGAAACACAAAAAGAGAGGGTACTCAGGAATAAAATGTCTCTAAAATCTCATGGGAAAAACTATAAATCAATAAATTTAATGCACTTGAAAACCAAAATCCAACAGTTTTTCCTGAAATTAAAAACTATTTTCTAAAACATATATGAAAAATTATAGGGTCAAGAAAAACCAAGATAACTCTGAAGAAGTTAAAGGATCTTCAACACGTAAATGTGAAGCTGTAATATTGACCAGGGATTGACCAACAGACCAATGGTAAGAGTAAGAGAGATCAGAGTTCTGCAACAGTGTTGTGGAGAGGGAAAAGAAGGGGGTGGAGGAAAAGGGAGGTCCAAGCTAATTAAGTCCTAGCAGTTTGGAGCCAGTCATAAATATATTTAAGACATTTGGGGTGATGGCAAATGCTTTTTAGTGGAAAAAAAGAAAAATGGCTCAAGATAATTGACATATAATGGTTTGAAGCAAATACAAATACTGTAGAATATACAAATCAGTTATTTCTGACACCAACAATTTTGAAAACCTACCATTTTAATTCTGCTTTACTTTAATGATCGTATTATCATACATACACCTATTTATTAGCAATTACTTCCCCATGATTCTATTTTTTTGCCTAATAGCAATTTTCTTGGTGTTCCACACTAATGAAGATAGTAGGTCCAACTGGATAAAATTCAACCAGGGGCTCTAGGTCAGACCCCATTTATCTTTTGCTACTTTAACTAGTGATATTGATAGGAATTTATAGGGAAGATCACAAATCCAACTAACTGAAAATTACTTTGACAAAATGATGATACTGAATTTAAGAAATAATACATTTAGAAAAAATATCTTAGATTTAATACTTTCCATATGAGCATACAAGATACACTTTACTGACAAATGAAAAACCTTACCCTTTTCAGGCAACTCAGGACCTCTCCCCCTACTTCTGCCCATCCGGTCATTTCTAATTTCACTTCGAGACTCATTTCTTGAATCATTTCTTATTTCAGTACGAGAACTTTCTTCTCTCAAATGGTTTCTGCCATAACTGCGGGATTCTTCCAGATACATATCCTCCTTTCGATGAGTATCTCGACTGTCACGATCCCTGTAGTCGTGGACATCACGAGTGGACCGAGAATCTCTGGGATCACGGCTCTCTTTGGTATCTCTGCTATAATCCCTCATCTCTCTGGAGTCCCGAATGTCTCTGGAGTCTCTTAATTCCCTTCGGTCTCTAGTATCTCTGGTGTCTCTCCGATCCCGACCATCTCGAGGTTCTCTGTCATCTCTGTGATCTCTAGAAGAGCTCTGATCCTGTTCATACTCTCGTTCTTCTCTTGTATCCTTTTCTCTATCCCGTTTGCCTCTAGTCTCTGTAATGCAATTTTGGAAATTAACTGTAATCCCTTTTATAAAGTTTCAGGAAACTAGACAATATATTTAATATAGAGCTTTTAGATTTTTATTATAATAGTAATTTATGTTCTTTGCAGGGGGAAAAAAAGGAGAAAACATGGGCAAACAAGAAAATTAAAATTATCCATAAGCTAAAATAATTTACTCAAAGAAAATTTTATTAATACTTGATAACTATGTTCTTCTTGATTGGATAAACTTTGAATATGAAACTCCTGTGTTTTAACTCACGATATTTATAGACCCTAAAAAAGTGAAACAAATAAGCTGATCTCACATCATTGATAGCTTACTTTTTAGAAACCACTTTTAGATCTAGAGGCACACAGTTACTAATCACTCTACCAAGCATTAGACTAGGCTAGACCAGACCATATGTGACCACCTCACATGTACTTCAGTACTTAAGAGTAATCTATAGATAGTAAGCTGGATGGCTAAGAGATACTGATATTCATTTTCTTTTATCCTGAGTTGTTTAATGGTAAACACACTCATGTGTGCAACAGTCTCTAAAGCTTTCTCTACTTAAAGCATTTTCTTGTTGGGCGTACACCTGTATTCCCAGCTACGCAGAAGACTAAAGTGGGAGGATCATTTGAGCCCAGCAGTTGGAGTTCAGTCTGGGAAACAGTGAGACCTCACTACTTTCTCCTTTTGTTTTTTTAAAAAGCTTTTCTAACATAGCACAGAAAAACAAATAATTTCATTTTTTTAAAAAGCTGGAATGATCTTCACTGATTAAACCAAAATTGTCATTTTATATACTAAAAAAATAGAGGCCCAAAGCTTAGATGGCTGAGTCAACCTCATATCTCATGGGAATTTGCAGAGATCAGAAACCACTCTTTAGATATGCCTAGAGAAGACACACATTGATTATAACATAAATCTGACATGAAGCCAAAAAATTAACAAGAGAGCCCCAAAGAATAAACTCTGACCCTTTGATTGAATTCTCCTACAAGATGCTCTTACAATCTGGAACTGTCCCAATGTGAGACTACTTTAACAACTGTAGTAGCCTTATGCCTAAAAAAACATTGTACCTCCTTTTCTCTTTGCCCCCCGTGGTTAGCCTATGGACTTTTTCAAGGACCCAAACACTTTGTATCCACAAGGGCTCTAGATCCTCACATCAATAAGCTATCTCCCTTGTCAATTCCTTTGTCCATATACCTATATCCACAAATGCTATTTAAGGACTGAAGTAAGAGGCAAAGATCTGACATATCTCCAACCCTTTCTGTGCACATCACTTCTACGCCTCCTCCAATACTAACTGTGCCTGAAAAGGTATTCATTCAGTAACAGATTCTTTTTTCATGATGCCCCATCTGTCTTTACAAATACATCTAGTTATTATATTTTGTTCTTTACCTACCTCATCTATTTACTGAAATTATCCTTATTTCAGAAAATGACTTCTAAATAGAGAGGAACAAAATCTGCTAAATCTCTTCTATGGAAGGTTAAAGAAACACCTTCCTTACAAAGAATATATGGTTTGTTATTGAAAGGATTCTTTCTGTAACATAATCCCTTCTTATTAATAACACAAAAAAACCATTCCTATGAGACTCAACTGTTTATTATTTTCCCTTCATTAGTATGTTTAATAATAATACAGTTTTCATTCAGTAAGTAATCATTAAATGTGTATTATATTCCTGATCAATTCTAGTTGTTAAGTGTCTTATTAAAATTAATAGATATAGGTACAGTATTAACAGGACTTTCCCATCTTCCCAATGTCCCATAAATGCTGTTGTGCTGATATGGTTCCAAAATCATGTACACAAAAAATAATTCTATAAAACAGATGCTTTCTCCAGTCCCTACCTATGTGTCCACCACTTTCTTGAATGAAACAATTATTGTCTGCGCTGTTGACAGGAAGAAATTAAGTTCAACATGCTTCATAGGTGACTGCTACACTATACTCAGAGAGGCACTTCAAATGCATATTAAACAGAAATGATGTTGCAAGTAAGCAAGCATTTCCTGAGTACCATGTTCAAAAACTATCTTAGGGGAAGTTGGAACAAAGACCTGCTAAGTTAAATCGACAAGGACAAGAAACTTAGATAAGAAGTACAGAAAGAGATAAGAGTTATTAGGCTTTATTGCCAGATAACAGCAGCATCTCAGCTTGTATAGGAGTAGTAAATCCAAAGTCAACTTAATTCTCAGGGATCCTGCAAGGAAAACTGCTTTGCTTATTTCCTTATTATAAGTTAGACTCAGAATTTTGATGACTTGGTTTGTACTGACCTTCTGAAAGTTTACCCCAGTCCTCATCACTTTATCAAAACACTTTTGATGCTTTAAAACTATGCTCCCTGATTTGCTGCTTTTCTTCCCTTCATCTCCTTGCATTTTTAAAGATATTAACTAAGCT
This sequence comes from Avahi laniger, assembly GCA_963575035.1. NCBI lineage: Eukaryota > Metazoa > Chordata > Mammalia > Primates > Indriidae > Avahi > Avahi laniger. The sequence goes on along the minus strand of CAUYSK010068021.1, from coordinate 52,113 downwards.
ACTGAAAAGGATACTCTAACAATCAGATGAGCTGACTGTTTAACATCAGTAAAACATCTCAGCTAAAGAAAGCACCAACTTACCAAACTTGTAAATGCCCTCTTATGTATATCTAATAGCTTACATTCCCTGAAGCATCTCCTATTGCCCTCAGAAACTCTAATCTGTGTTACAGAAGACTTACTATAGTACTATAGCATAGTTCTCCCTCCATCCCCTATCATAACAATAAATCTGGATGTCCAATTTTTAAATAAAGAAAATATCTATTTAAGTAAACGAACTCTAAAAAAAAAAAAATCAAGTTAGAGTGCAGTGCATACCTTCCCTCCTTTCATGACGCTTATCATGAGACTGTGAACTTCGTTCATGATCATGTCTCCCTTTCTCTCGCATTGGGGAGCGATGTCTTGGAGGACTTTGCTTTCTCTGAGGAGAAGACAAAGAATGTGAAGGATAAGGAGAAGCAGAGCGTCGTAAAGGTGGCGTTAGTGTTCGCTGATAAGATGGTGAAGGAGTTCTTTTTCGACGAGGTGAAGGAGAATGTCTTTGAATAGATGATCCTGATTGTGAGGAAGATGAGTGATGCCTAGAAGATATTGGAGAATGATGCTGTCCTACTGGGGAAGTAGACCTGTAAAGCAAAACAATATCAATAAAAAATGTGTTCAAAAGCTTCCTTTCTAGACAAAGGAAATATTTGAGGTATATTTCATTTTGGGGGAAAAAAATGTGAAAAGTTAGAAATTAAAAAAAAAAAAAACAAAAAACAACTCCTCATTTAAAATGCAAACAATTTCACCTGCAAACCAGTATGTTTATCCCAGACTTTCTTAAAAATAGTAACACCAATTTTTCTCTCAAAAAATGGTCTCTCGGTCAGGCACGGTGGCTCAGGCCTGTAATCCTAGCACTCTGGGAGGCCAAGGCAAGCGGATCATTTGAGCTCAGGAACTCAAGACCAGCCTGAGCAAGAGCGAGACCCTGTCTCTACTAAAAAAATAGAAAGAAATTAGCTGGACAACTAAAAATATATAGAAAAAATTAGCTGGGCATGGTGGTGCATGCCTGTAGTCCCAGCTACTTGGGAGGCTGAGTCAGTAGGATCGCTTGAGCCCAGGACTTTGAGGTTGCTGTGAGTTAGGCTGATGCCATGGCTCTCTAGCCTGGGAAACAGAGTGAGACTCTGTCTCAATCAAAAAAAAAAAAAAAAAGTCTCTCTTTCTCAAATATAAAAATATGCTTCATAATGCAACTAATATTCATATTTTAACCTTCAAAACCATTATGGAAAAAAAATATATATATTTTAAAAAAACAAATGTGATATGTACACTACCAAAGTCAACTATTTTCACTGGTAAAGTACAATACAACAGGATAAACACTTCATATGTAGAAATATTTAGGTTCTATTATTTTACATAAGAAATTTATCCTTATTAAAATATTAAGTCATTTTAATTCACTCAATACATTCAATGAACATATACTATGTTCTAAGCATTATTTTTGGAGGTTAGGATACAGAAGTGAAAATGGCAGACAAAACCACTAACATCATAATAATAATGATATATTAATAACAGCAGGTAGCATATTGCTACTATGTACATGAAACTGATTTAAGTGCTTTTCATATATTAAACCATTTAATCTTTATGACAATAATCTTATGAGGTAACTGAGTGTAATAGTCAATTTTATATGTCAACTTGACTAGGCCACAGATGTCCAGATATCTGGTTAAACATTATTTCTGGATGTGTCTGTGAGGGTTTTCTGGAAGATTTCAGTTTTTGAATTTTTGAACTGAGGAAAGCAGAAGACCCTCCCCAATGTGTGTGAACATTATTCAATCCATTGAGGGCCTGAATAGAACAACAGGCTGGAGGCAAGTTGAATTCTCTCTTTACCTGACTGCTTGAGCTGGCTCTCAAGCCTTCAGATCCAGACTGGAATCTATACTATAAGCTCTCCACCTCTCAGAATTTGGAATTACGCCACCAGCTTTCCTGGGTCTCCAGCTTGCAGACAGCAGACTATAGGACTTCACAGACTCCAGAACTGCATGAGCCAATTGCTTAAATAAATCTCATTCTAGATATATCTCCTATTGGTTCTGTTTCTCTAGAGAACCCTGCCTGATACACTAAGAGAGGACTGAAGACCAGTCTGTCTAGTGACAGAGTCTATGGTCTAAGGAGTAAACCAATAATAAAGCAAGGCAATTTCAACTAATTAATGCAATAAAGTTTATAAAAAGAGGTAACAAAATAGAAACTGTTAGGTCCAAAAAAAGTATGTCAAGACAACTACTTTAGTTTGCTTGGTAAGGAAAAGATCTTTACTGAGGAGATGATATTTGAGCCAACTGCTGAAGATCTGAAGAAAGAGCTTTAGGTATCAATAAGGAGGGATAGTGATATATAAGAAGAATAGAAAGAAGACATGTGGAGTCACAATTTGAGATAACAGAGAGTCTTAATGAGAGACAGAGAGCTGCCAGAGCCAGACAATATGGATAACAGGCTATGGTAAAAATCTGAATTTCATTCTAAGCATGAGGGAAATTACTGGAGAGTTCAGCAGGTAAATGTCATTTGAAATATAACAAGATCTTACTTATCTAAATAAATCTGTAATATGGAGAAAGAAAATGCTTCTGTGTGATGATTTGTTTTAGACCTAATAGCTTGCTGTCCCTTGGCAACACGGGTAAATACTCCATGAAAAGGGAATCATTTCTAACTGTACAGTCTATAGAACTAGGAGGACACTCTGGTCCATGAATCCTTTGAAAAATCTCTCCTCCATAAATACATAATGCTACTTGTAAAACAGATTTAGTTAGAAAAACTCATGTGAGTTCTAGATAATACAAGTAAGTCTACACCAAACTCCTTATAAGTTGGGTCAGATTTCATTTTTGTATGTATGCAGAAATGAAGTACAGTTCACCCTTCAACAACATGGGCTTGAACTATGTGGGTCCACTTATACGGAAAATTCCTGCCTCTGCCACCCCTGAGACTGCAAAACTAACCTCTCCTCCTCCTCCTCCACTCCATCTACTCGACCAACTAAATTATTAGAAAGTCTTCTGATTAACAGCAGGCTATTAGCAGTTAATTTTGGTGGGAGTCAAGTTATACATGGACTTTCAACTGCACAGGGAGTCCATGCCCCTAATATCTTCAGTTCAAGGGTCAACCATAATTTCAAAAGTCTCAATTTAACAATAAAGAATTTTAGGACAATCCTTAAGTTAACATATCCTTTAATGCCATTCAAATCCAGAATAATTTTAACAACTAATACAACTTTTGCGAAATCTGGTTCAACATAAGAGCCTTACATAGACTTGTTTGGTCACATGACTTGGTGAACTAAAAACTGTACCTAACAATGTGATCAAGAGCGAGAAAAAAATAAATAGCTGGTGTCCCTGGCACAAACAAGTAGATTGTTTTTAAGCTCTGGGAGTAAGAGAATCAGTATTTCAAATGCAGTAAAACCCCAAAATAACACACATTAGCATAAGACAACTGACTCCTATCCTTTGCCTGGTGGAACAAGTTAAAGTTGTTATTCTCTGCTAGGGATAGTGTAGGGTGGCAAGGATATGAAGCAGAGGATCAGACCAGGCCAAGAAATAGCAGGTAATCCAGTCTTGGGGAAGAGGGAGGTAAAGAATGGTTCTCAAATCCCTAATCTGCATTTCCCAGACACAGTATCTTCCTAGATTAAGCCAACAAAATGGGTGTCAAATGGGGAAGATAACTGAAATCTCTGCCCCTGGCCTGGAAGTCCCATCTAGTCACAGGACCCAAAATTCTTTCCATGGTCATTTAACTGTCAGTGGAAAAAAGAAAATTGCCATCAGATAGCACCAAACTAGACTGGGATAGACTTTGATAATGCAGCTGTCTCACTACAACAAAGCCCTACATTTTTACTGAATTCAATTTTTGGGCTCCATTTGCCATGTTATGCATTTCTGATTGTACCAATTATTGGAACAGAACTAAACTTCCCAACTACTGCCTGCTACTAAACACCTCTCTGAAACTACTTAAGAACAGCTCTCCTCAAGTCTCCAATTTCACAATCAAGTCAGACAATAGCTAAAACTACCATTTTTAGGGTCATAAACCATTTCTGGATTTGGACACAAGAGTTTCTTTCCTTAATTCAACAAATTTCCCCAATATCACACCTATAAAAGAGAGCTCAAGCCTTGGTTAATTTGACTAAATGTGAAAGGCTTTTTTTCCCCATTGTGTTCCAATGAGTTATTCTGGTATTTATAAATGATTTTGCTTTTAACACAAGTCTATCATAAGCTTAGTGTATAATATAATTATCTTTGGCTACATTACAAATCTCTTTAAGTGCCTTAATTTTTTATCCCTAGCCTAAATTACCATGCATATGAAAACACTTTTTAGGTCTACTGACTGGGTTTAATTAAAAAGACAATGCCTCAGATAAGCAATTCCCAGACTAAGTACAAAGCATCCATTTTAATATTAAAAGGTCTGCAATCTCTTTATGATATTGTGTTAATATCCACTGGTTAGAAATATGAAATGCAAAATACAAAATAGAAATACAAAAGATACAACAAATTCAGCAATGCTTTTAAAATATGTATTCTAAAATTATTCACCTTTTTTTAAAAAGTATGATACTGGTATAATGATTATATACATTTCATGTGTCCTTATCTTTAAAAGATACATACTAAAATATATATGGATGATATGATATGGTATCTTGGATTTGCTTTACAATAATACTTGAGGGGAGAAGTGGATGAAGTGTAAGATAAAACAAGAATGACCATAAATATTTAACTTTGTTTTTTATTTTAAAATAGACAAGGTCTTGCTATGTTATCCAGGCTGGAGTGCAGGTGGCTTTTCACAACACAATCATAGAGCACTACAGCCTTGAAATCCTGGTCTCATGTGATCCTCCTTTCTCAGCCTCCTGAGTAGCTGGGACAATAGGCATATGCCACCATTCCTGGCTTGGTGCATAATTTTTGAAGCTACATAATGGGTATAAGAGGATCATTATATTATTTGTATATATTTATGTGTGTGAAATGCTCCATAATAATGTCACTATAATAATTTTCCATCCTCTAACATATAACTGAGCAGTATCAATATACAGTTACCAAAGGACCTATTTACTCAGTCTATAGAAAATGCTTGGTGCATAAATGGATTCACAGATCCCTCAAAGTAGAGGTCTACACTACCTGACCTATGGTTTTTGGACACAAGATGAGATTCACCAGTCTAGACTACAGTATCTGAATATGATTGGTATATAGTAAATAATCCAAAGAATGAATCCAATAAGATACTGTTCTTTGCCAAAAGTCTGAAACATTCTGGTTTTAATAATTTTGATAAATGTGCACAATCACTGAAAGCTGCGGTCCCCAACCCCTGGGACTCACACCGGTACTGGGATGTGGTCTGTTAGGAACCTGACCGCACAATAGGAGGTGAGCTGTGAGCAAGCAAAGCTTTATCTGTATTTACAGCCACTCCCCATCACTCACATCACCACCTGAACTCCGTCTCTGGCCCCCGCCCCCTCCCTAATCCATGGAAAAACTGTCTTCCATGAAACTGGTCCCTGGTGCCAAAAAGGCTGGGGACCGCTGACTGAAAGGAAGATTGTCATTGTCAGTAATTTGTTTATTTTGCTTAGATGAATTCAAAGACAACAAGTTTTGAATGATCACATCTATCTTTCTAATCTGGGTAAGACCCTTCCAGGCATCTGTACTTCTATCAAGAGATAAGTAGATTTCCTCATTCAGGTAATTACCTTGGATTAATTTTCTAAAAAATTAATGCTATGCTCTGAATACTATTTTCTCATTTGACCACAAAGTCCTACAACCTAGCATTTTGATTAAAACACATCACCTGTCATTAAAACCATATTTAACCAAAATGTCTGCCAGAATGAACTACATGTAATTTTTAGATGATTTTTCTAGTTAAGTACTATCCAAAAGGAATTTTTGTTTGTTCAAACCCTTGTTCTTAAAATACTGCTAATGTATTGGTTCACTTTCCTGATTTAGCATGAGAAAGTATGAGGATATAGATTTTCACTGATAAAAGGTATTACAGATCTACCAAAACATCATTATAAATATCCAATTTAGGATTATCTAGATATAATAGATTAGGAATATTCACACTCACAGAGTATTACCTTTACAAGTGACTTTTCTGACTAAATACCTAAAATAAACTTAATTTTCCTCTAAGTTACATCTTTTCTAAAACAATTTACAGGGGAAAAAAAAAAAACTAGTTCAGTTAATTGAGTTCTAACTACAGTAGTCTCCCCATATATGCTATTTTGCTTTCCACAGTCAACAGCAGTTTGAAAATATTAAATAGAAAATTCCAAAAATAAACAATTCATGAGTTTTAAATTATGTGCCTTCTTGAGTAGCGCAATGAAATCTCTCTTGGTCCGGCTCCATTCTGACCTGGATATGAATCATCCCTCTGTCCAGTGTATTCACATTGTATGTGCTATCCACCTATTAAGTCTCTGATTATTGACTCATAATATTGCAGTGCTTGTATTCGAGTAACCCTTATTTTACTTAACAATGGCCCCACAGCACAAACAGTAAGGATGTTGGCAATTTGGATGTGCTAAAGAGAAGTCATAAAGCACTTCCTTTAAGACACAGGTGAAAATTCTTGATTTAACAAGGAAAGAAAAAAACCTGTATGCAGAGGTTGCTAAAATCTACAGCAAGAAGGAATTTCTATCTGTAAAATAGTGAAGAAGGAAAAAGAAATTCGTGAGTAGTATATATAAGGGTCTGTACTATCCATAATTTCTGGCATCCACTGGGAGGCTCAGAACATATTCCTCAAGGTTAATAGTGTTTCACTATTCTCTGTAAAGAGTAGGGCATGGAAAGTTTATTTTATAAAAAAGTTATGGGAAATTGCTATATTTTCTAAAAGCAAAGTAATAAAATAAATCCATAAGGCGGTCTTTTTGGATAATAATATTCAGATTTTGATCAAAGTTGTATAAGTAAATCAAAGCTCAGTAAAGTTAAATTAGAAGACATTGTAATAACATTCCTTTAAGAACAGTAGTCTCCAAATTATTCAATTCAAAAATAACCACATGACAGAGTTTAGTGTTAAACTAACAAATACTCTGGGAATAGAGTATATTCTTAACAAAGCTGACATGGTCAATGACAGTTTGAGAGGAAAGTACTCAAATCCTTGATGCCAGATTAGGCATAGGCTTCAAAACTGACTTATGATTCTTACATTTTTTTTTGGAGAGGGGGAAAATCATGACAGGCTACGGGCACTTTCTCTCTCACCAAAACACATCCACACATGCAAAGTTTTACATACAAACCAGTAAGTTTGGAGACCCCTAAAATCCACCAATGGACTTCAGATAAGAAGCTCCTGATATAGAAGGTTGAACTGAGATACAGAGAACAGGAAGAAGGACTTAAAGTCAGAGGTTCATGTGGCTTTGTTGAGTCACCTATGCCAGCAGTTCCCAATCTTTTTGGCACCACGGACCAGTTTCATGGAAGGCAATTTTTCCATAGGGGCGGGGCGGGGCGGGCGGGAGCAGCTGCAGGGGCTATAAATACAGATGAAGCTTTGCTTGCTTGCTTGCTGCTCACCTCCTGCCGTGTGGCCCAGTTCCTAAGTTTCAAGGAAGACAATTTTTCCACAGACTGGGGGAAGGTGCGGAGCTCAGACAGTGATGCTGGTCCGGTTCCTAAGAAGACACAGCCTGGGGGTTGGGGACCACAGACCTATGTTATGTGTATGCACACCTATGCTATGTGTATGGTTATCTCAACAGAGAACCATCCTTTAAGAAATGTAAGCAACCGTCTATATCTAGTATGCCTACTGAATCTTACTTGAAAGGAAGGGGGAAAAAAACACTAAAAACCACATATTTGGAAACACCCTACCCACCCCCCACTCTGTCTCTCTCTCTCTCTCTCTCTCTCTCTCTCTCTCTCTCTCACACACACACACACACACACACACACACACACACACACAATCACTGTGTTACCTGTACCTGTACTAAAAAAGCATCTGGAAATATTTCTGCTCATTGCTTCAATAATAGCTTTTAGAACAACTGTTGGATGAATAAATGAATTAGTACTTTTAATTAAGCACAACACTTCCTGGTAAACAAAAGACTACTAATAAGCCTATTATATCACATTTAAAATAATTTTCAAGGGCAATATTCTCCAAAAAGGATTTAGATACTAATCTTTAATTACATACCTCACCAATTCAAAAGCAGTGACAAAGATATTGTTTGGTTATAAAATTAATACAGGAATACCACAGAGATATTGCAGGTTCCACTCCAGAACCACAATAAAGCAAATATTGCAAAAAAGCAAGTCACAGGAATTTTTTGGTTTCCCAAACATATAAATTATGTTTATACTATAGTCTATTAAGTATACAACAGCATTATTTCTAAAAAAACAATGTACATATCTTAATTAAAAGATACTTTACTGCTAACTAATGCTAATGGTCATCTGAGACTTTAGTGAGTTGCAATCTTTTTGCTGGTAGAGGGTCTTGTCTTGATGTTGATGGCAGATGACTGACAATGGTAGTGGTTGCTAAAGGCCAGGGTGGCTGTGGCAATTTCTTAAAATAAGGCAACAATGAAGTTTGCCAAATTTATTGACTCTTCCTTTCATGAAAAATTTCTCTATAGCATGTGATGCTGCTGAATAGCAATTTATTCACAGAACTTCTTTCAAAATTGGAGTCAAACCTCTCAAATCCTGCCTGCTGCTGCTTTATCAACTAAATTTATGAATATTCTAAATCCTTTGTCGTCATTTCAACAATGCTCATAACATCTAACAGGAGTACATTCTATCTCAAGAAACCACTTTCTTTGCTCATCCGTAAGAAGCAACTCTTCATCCATTCAGGTTTCATTATGAAATTCCCAACAATTCAGTCACATCTTCAGGTTCCACTTCTAATTTTAGTTCTTTTGCTATTTCTACCACATCTGCAGTTACTTCTTCCACTAAGTCTTGAACCCCTCAAAGTCATCCATGAGGGTTGGAATCACCTTCTTCCAACTCCTGTTAATGTTAATATTTTCACCTCGTCCCATGAATCACAAAGGTTTTTAATGGCAGCTAGAATGGTGAGTCCTTTCCAGAGGAGTTTTTAATTTACTTTGCCCAGATCCATCAGAGGAATCATCTCTGGCAGCTAAAGCCTTCTGAAATGTATTTCTTAAGTAACAGCACTTGAAAGTCAAAATTATTCCTTGATCCATGGGCTGCAGAATGAAGGCTGTCTTAGCAGCCATGAAAACGACATCAATCTCCTTATACGTTTCCAACAGAGCTCTTGAGTGACCAAGTACATTGTTAATGAGTAGTAATATTTTGAAAGGAATCTTTTTTTCTGAGCAGTATGTCTCAATAGTGGGCTTAAAATATTCAGGAAACCATGCTGTAAACAGATGTGCTGTCATCTAGGCTTTCTTGTTCCATTATAAAGCACAAGCAGAGTAGATTTAGCCTAATTCTTAAGGGCCCTGGAGTTTTCGGACTGGTAAATGGCATTGGCTTCAACTTAAAATCTCTAGCTGCATTAGCCCCTAAACAAAGAGTCAAACTGGCCTGAAGCTAGGCATTGACTTCTCTGTATCTATGAAAGGTCCTAGACGTCATCTACTTCCAAAAGAAGGCTGTTTCTTCTATACTGAAAATCCACTGTTTAGTGTAGCCACTTTCATCAATGATCTTAGCTAGATCTTCTGGATAACTTGCTACAGCTTTTCCATCTGCACTTGCACTTTTACCTTACAGAGACAGATTCTTTACTTAAACCTCATGAACCAACCTTCACTAGCTTCAAACTTTTCTTTTGCAGCTTCTTCACCTCTCTTAGCCTTCAAAGAATTGAAGAGAGTGAAGGCCTTTCTTCAAAGGATTAGGCTTTGGCTTAAGGGAATGTTGTGGTCATTTGATATTCTATATAGACCACTAAAACTTTTCCACATCAGCAATAAGGCCGTTTCACTTTCTTATAATTTGTGTGGTTCACTGGAATAGCCCTTTTAATTAATTTCTTACAAGAACTTTTCTTTCACATTCACAACTTGGCCAACTGTTCGGTACAAGAGGTCTAGCTTGTGGCCCATCCAGGCTTTCAACATGCCTTCCTCACTATGCTTAATCATTTCTAGTTTTTGATTTAAAGTGACATACTCTTCCTTTCGCTTGAACACTGAGAGGCCACTATAGGGTTATTAATTGGCCCAATTTCAATATTGTTGTGTATCAGGGAATAGGGAGGCCCAACGAGAGGCAGAGAGACAGGGGAATGGCCCTGTCAGTAAAACAGTCAGAACGCATATAACATTTATTGAATAAGTTCATTGTCTTATATGGGCATAGTTCATGGTGCCCCAAAGCAATTACAGTAGTAACATAAAAGATTACTGGTCACAGATCACCATAAGAGATAAAGTTTGAAAAATTTTAAGACTTATCAAAATGTGACAGAGACACAAAGTGGGCATATGCTGTTAGAAAAATGGCACCAATAGACTTGCTCGATGCAGGGTTGCCACAAATCTCCAATTTGTAAAAAACAAACAAACAAAAACCTCAGTATCTGCAAAGTACAATAAAGAGAAGTGCAATAAAACAAGGTGTGCCTGTAATTTCTTTATTCACAATGGAGATAAATCAAAATAACAGACTCCCCCTAAAAACTGTGGAAATTAACTCCTCCTAAATCAAAATGGCCTTTTCTAATTTTCTCACATATTGCTTTAGAGCTCCAGTAAAAGTCAGGTATCAATATAATCTTTCAGTATTCCTAGCTCTGCTGCTTCCTGTCCTCTGACAAAAAGAAATAAACCAAGTTCAGATCTGTCTAAATCCTAAGTAACAGGTGATTCCTAGGCATACCTTGTGGAGACAGATCAGAGTGAAAAACTGGAAAACGAAGAATTAACTTGTGTAATATTTAATACCTCACAATACAAATGCTTTTACCATTTAAATGGTAAACCATCCGGAGACATGTGTTAAGAAGCATGTCTCAGAGATTTCTGGGTCCAAATAACAAAATAAGAGTACCAAGAACCATCAGAGAAAAATAAAGGCTCCACTGACATAATGTAAATCAGCAAGAACATTTAATATGATTTGCACATAATTTTCACAAACAAACCTACTGGATTGAGTAAAATACAGAGTATATTTTAGGAAAACATGTTCAAGAATTTTGAATGCTCCAGTTAACTACTCTTTTTCATGTCAAGAAGACACATTCAACAGTGAAGAGGCAACTTAAGGAATGGGAGAAAATATTTCTAAATCTTGTATCTCTGGCAAGGGATTCATATCTAGAATATATAAAGAACTAAAAGATAACCCCAGGAAAAATCAAGTAACCCAATTAAAAAATTGGCAAAGGACTTGGATAGACATTTCTCCAAAGAGATATACAATGGCCAACAAGCATATAAAAAGACATTCAACATCACTAATTATCAAAGAAATACAAATCAAAACCTCAGTGAGATAAAACCTCAGTGAGTTATCGCCTCATCTCAATGAGATAAAGATCCATTAGGATGGCTACTATGAAAAAAAATAAGAGAAAATAACAAGTGTTGGTGAGGATGTAGAAAAATCAGAACACTTGTACACTGTTGGTGGGAATGTACAATGGTGCAACCGCTATGGAAAACAGAATAGAAATTCCTTAAAAAATTAAAAATAGAACTATCACATGATTCAGCAATCCTGCTTCTGGGTCAAATTCACAGAAACACAAGGTAGAATGGTAGTCACCAGGAGTTTGGGGAAGAAAGAATTATTGTTTGCTGGATATACAGCTCAGGTTTGCAAAATGAAAAAGTTCTGAAGAGCTGTTTCACAACGTGAATATACTTAATGCTACTGAACTGTACACTTAAAAATGGTTACGATGGTAAATTTTGTTTTTTCTCACAATTAAAAAATTTAAACGTAAATTTTAAAAGTTAAAGCTTATTGAATTATCCATGACCCATTATAAGAATTATTAAACACATATGCACACAGTTGTAAATAAAATAAAAAATCTATTAGACTAATGCCTAAAAACTTCTGAAAAGTAAATACTCTAGATTACACAAAAGTAATATTAAAAACATACAATACTACTTACCTCGGCTTGTCTCTTTTTTCTCTTTGTCTTTCAAAATCTCGTCCTCTTTCCTTTGCATCTCTTGGTTTTTCTTCTATCCTGTCTTTTACTTTATACTTTTCTTTGTATTTTTTCCCCAGAGCAATATCTTCTGGTATAGGAGGGGGTGGACTTGGAGTACGTGGTCCTTTCTTTTTACTTTGGTTGCTTTTTGAATTCCTGAAGGTAACACAAAGCTGTGATTAGACGTTCAAATATTTCTGAAAGGCCAAATGGATTTTTTTAAAGCACTTTTTACAAATGGCAGCATTCTTTTCAACTACTTGCCCTTTACTATTTTGTATGAATAACCAACATCCAGGAAAAAAAATTAACTCACAAAAACGAGTAAAGAATTAATTTAGTTGCTACTTATTTTGCTAACACTGCTTATTATTACATAATTTTTACATAATTATTACAAAATTATTACATAATTTTAAAGGGTGGATTTCTGAGAAAAGATAAGAGGTATAATAGGAAGGGACTTTCAAAAAAGAAAATACTATAAAATGACTGCTTGAACTGTATCTTTTAAAGCTTACATAGACAAACAGAGAAAGAAAGTAAAATTCACCTATAATACTACTACACAAAGATAACTATTTTTAACATCTTGCATATACTTCCACATCTTTCTTTTTCTAACTACTCATCTAAAACTGGATATTCACATGGAAAAGAATGAAGTTGGACCCTTACCTTGTACCATATAATTCAAAATGGGTTAAATGCTAAGACCTGAGACTACTAGAAGAAAGATCTAAACAACCAGAAAATATAGAGGAAAAGCTTCATGACATTGGACTTGACAATGATTTCTTGGCTATGATACCAGAGGCACAGGCAACAAGACCAAAAGTAGACAAATGCGATGACCATATATATGGTCGCAACTATTTTCTCATCATTAGAAATGGCTGTTAATTTCTCTGTCACACACATTCATGAAATACCCTATTATAATATTTTGTAAGATTTTTTGTACTGAACATAAACTTACTGTCAGCATCTTTTTCTACTATAACAAAAAGTAGATTCAGGTAATCAGTTTTATAGACTATACAGAATTTCCTTGAATAGATGCTCTTTAATATCTTTCTTTCTTTCACTTTTTGAGGCAAAATCTTGCTCTGTCACCTGGGCTTGCACGCAGTAGCATCATCACAGCTGATTACAACCTCAAATTCCTGGGCTCAAGGAATTCTTCTGCCTCAGCCTCCCGAGTAGCTGGGACAACAGGCACATGTCATCACGCCTGACTAATTTTTCTATCTTTTTGTGGAGACTGGGTCTCGCTCTTGCTCAGGCTGGTCTCAAACTCCTGGCTTCAAGCAACCCTCCCGCCTCAGCCTCCCAAAATGCCAGGATTAAAGACATGAGCCACCATGCCCAGCGTCTTTAACTTCTTTAAATAATTTCATACTGATAAGTTTTTCTGGTGGCTTCTAAGTTTTCATCATTATAAAGAAAACCCAATCACATCATCTATAAATGAAATCCCAAGCATTGTTAGTAAACATTCACTTAAATCTTTGAATCTTGTTTAAAACATTTTCCCAACTCTTAGATCACGAAGATGGTCCCCTAACATTTTAGAATTTTTTCTTTCACATTTAAGTCTTTAATCTACCTGTAATTGATTTTTGTGTATAAATATCCTTTTTAAGTGCCTCCGTTTGGCATTTAATTTTATGTTAGTATAACTCTGATTCCTTACGCATCTAAAACTGGCTGTTTTTGCCTCACACTTGAACAATAGTTTGAATCAATATAGCATTTTTGTGTCAAAATCCTTTTCCTCAGAGCTCTATAAATATTACAATATCTTGTAATATTTAGTGCTGCAGATGAGATGTCCAAAGACAGTCAATTTTTTTTTTTTTTAACTATTCAGGTGACCTGATTTTTCTGTTGGGAGACTTATAAAACATTATTCCTTGGAAATTATTCATTGGAAATAATTTTCACCAAGTCTTTTTTTTTCTTAATCTTTCTCCAGCATTCAATGAACTGGTTCAATCTGAAACTTCACATTTTTTACAGAATGTCTTCTATTTTTATTTCATCACTTTTCTGTATGACTCAATTCTCCATCGTTCTCTTTATGATAGTTATTGTATCTCTTGGGCTGCTGCCTCATGTCAAAGTTCTCTGTCATTTCCATCTCTCCTTTTGCTTCCAAATATCCTAAATTTGTCTTTTAATTCCTAATTTTTGCTTCAAGTAGCACGCATTTTACTAATTCTAAATTTGGCAATCTCATTATTCTGCTATTTTGTTTGAAATTTTTTTTTCTTCCAAAATATCCTTTTCACAGATTGGTTTGGTTTGTTGTTCATGATCAACTACTCTCATCCTGTAAATATAATACTCTCTCAAATCATACTACCCTTATAAATTAATTAATTATTCAAGATTGTTCCTGTTTTCTGTATAAGCCATCTGCTCTGTCAGTCTGGTACTTCACACATCTGGTAAGTTTTCACTATTTACTCATTTCATTATCTATTGATACTTATAAATGAGGACCTAACTTTAAATCTTAGAACTCATTTCCTATTATCTAGAATTCTCTAGTCCCAAGATTCCTTACCTATAAAAGAGTAAATTCCTCAAAATTGCTGCTAAGATTAAAAAAAGATAAAACTATATAAATGACCCACGGTGAACATTCAGAAAATTTAGTTCTCTTAGCCCTCATCCCTATTTCTTTAATTTCAAAATATTAAGGGGGCACGAATGTATTTGTTATATAGCTTTTATAATGCTTAAGTCAGGACTATTAGTGTGCCCATCACCTAAGTACTGTCCATTATCCCTATTTCTTATTTTCACAGATAGGGTTAACCACACAAGCAAGTCAGAAATTACTAAAATATGATGACCAAACATATTTTTCATCCTTTTCTTCTGCCAACAGCCACATTAGCCACATATTTCACTGCATATTTATGACATGACTCAAACTTACACCTAACAGATAAGTGATAAATGTCTATATTTCTAAATATTTTTCCACTTTAAAGATAAAAACTAATAGTTGGCATCTATCAAAAGTTACTTTTAAAAATTTCAAGATAAAATGATGGAGGAACTCTTCACACAAACTGTACTTTTACGTTACTGCCTGTGGCAGAAACTAGCTGGGTGTTTACCAGACTTTTTTCCTGGGCACAGTGCTAAACCATACTACCTATACTTTTTTGAAATTAGGTGTGGCCATGATCTGGCCAAAGGAATGTGGGCAGAAGTGATGTATACCACTTGCATGCCCAATCGCAAAGGATACTCATGTGCCAGGGCAATTGTAAACTATAGAGCTAAATAAGTGCAATACTCAAATTTTTCTTTGTACATTCCATTCTCCGGTTTCCTTGAAAGCCCAAGAAAGTAGAGTCAAAAGAACCCTGGGTTATTGAATTTTCATGTATAGGACAGTCACCTGTTAATCAGAAATACCCATTTTGACTTCACATGAGCAAGAAATAAACTTCTGTTGTATTTAACCACTGACATTTTGGAATTTAGCTATTATCACAACCAGGATTACCCTAATATACTTATTAAGTATAGAATTTCTTCACATTACCCTTAAAATTATAGTGGTTAGAAAACACAATCAAGTCATAGTGTTTTCCAAGTGAAGAGGCCAAAATTGGTTTTGGCCAGTCTGAAGTCAACAGATCTTACATTTATTAAGTCAACTGATGATTCTGTTAGTGGCACAGAGTCTAATTCCTATTCGTGGCATAAAGTCCACCTGTCTACTTTTATCGTTTTTAGATCCTTTCTCTATCTCTCCCCAAAACTATTTCTTTAGAACAGCTTTTGACATATTTCACACTTATTTGCACAGAGAGCTATAAATAAAAATTTACCTAATGAAAACTAAGAATAAAAATGCAGATGGACAGAATAGACAACATATTTATGATTTTAAATCACACATCAGGATAAATCTTACCATCAGACTATATCTCACAATGATTGTCAAAGAAAAATGCCAGCTTTCAGGGAGAAATGTTGAGTTTTGTCAGTAATTATATCTGCCCATCCAATGAAAATCTAGTAAGACCAAGAAGTTTGTTTACTTGATTGTTACCTCAGTTGATTTACTGGCATTGGTTGAAATACTCCACTGAATTTTAACTGAAATTCTAATCCTTACTTGTGCTTAATATGTCTTCAAAGAGTTTATAGTATGATCCAGCCATAAAATTAGAAGTTAATTATCTGACACAATCTAGGCAATGAAAACTGCATAGCTAAAGAAATGCTATACTCAATTTGATGTTTTCTTTGTATCTTTAATGTGCTGGTTTCCAGGTCCTTCTGCTTCTGTTATTAAATTAATGCTGGATCTTAAAGTCAACAACATATTAGAATATAGGCAATACAGTAGTTAAACCAGTGTAATTATTTATGACAAATATTTATCAAAAGATGAGTTACTAATAAAGCAGTAAGAGATTATATGAAAAAGAAGAGGATGAAACTAACCCTTCATCTAAACAGTTATCAAAACTTTAAAGAAAGAGATTAAGTTTCAAAGATTTTGAATAGAAAGGATAAGAAAATAAAGAAAGGATATTTCTGGTATGCAGTTTATTAGAGAAATAAATGGAACTGAGGGAAACTTATATCATTAGTCAGCCAAGAGGATATAGAGCAAGTGGGGTAGATCGTGTAATTCCATGGCTCAACTTCTGCAATACCCCTTTCCAATATTTACTTGATCCCAGGAACAAAGAAGATCAAGTCAACTTTACTGAGTACCTTCTTAGAATGCAAAGCTCTATGCAAAGTACGTGCTATGGGAAGACAGAACTATTAACCATCAAGATCTCAATCTTCAAGGAGCTTAAATTTAATAGAGGTTGTAAAAGATGTATGTCACAGCTGAAATATAATGCAAAAGGCAATTAATATTAATAAGGAGGTATAAACAGAATCTGATAGGTACACAAAGGGAGCAGAAATTATGTTCAGTAAGGAGAAATGGGAAAACTTAATGGAAAATTTAGCATTTGAGCTAGAGATTGAAGGATTGAGGGAAGAAGTGGGTATGTAGGAAGAAACTAGACAAAAATATTGACAAGGAAGAAAAGATCAAACTTTAAATGTCATTCTAAGGAATCTGAATTTTATTCTATAGAATGGGAAACCACTGAGTTTTTCAATGGCATAATAAATTCATTGGGATTGTCCCTTTAAGATTTCTTTGACAGCATCTGCAAAATGAATGGGTTGAGGTAGCTGAATGAAAATGTGAATGTGTGTGGGGGGAGGACAGCACATAAAGGACATACAGTTAGTAGGATGATATAATAATCTAGGCAGAAAGTAACTGAGTCTGAAATAGGGTTAGTCTCTAGAAAGTGGAAGGAAGAAGATAAATATGAGTTTCCTTATGCGGTCGAATAGACAGGGTTTGCCAACTGATCAAATATGAGGGAGAAGAAGATTTTAGTTTAGTTTTTTTTAGGTGAAATTAGTACATGTACTTTAATTAAAACAAAATTTAAATAGTACAGAGTGACATTAAATGAAAATATGCTTCATCTCTTATTCTTAGTCCCTGAATGTAATTATATTTAATCATTTCTATTTTAATTTCTTCAACTGGCAAATACAGTAATTCTACATATTAATATATTCATGCTGCTAAGTATATACTATAAAGAATCTAATCTCTCGATTATGTACACAAAGAGACATGAAGAATGTTTATTGTGTATAAATTACAATAGCTTTAAAACTAGAAACAACATAAATGTTCAACACCAGAAAAGTAGATAAATATATGGCATAAATACTAACATAAATGAACTAAGGTTACATATATCACTACAGATAAATGTAAAACAAGTTAAGTGAAAAAGAAAGTTGCAGAAGAAAAGTTATAATGTATCTGTATTATAATTAGATTGGAAAATAATACTATATATGGCAAAACACATTAATAAAAGTGTAAACACACATGCATAAGTATCATAAACACCAAATTCAAAAGGGAAGAAAAGGAAATGTATCTGTTATGTTTTATTTCTTAAAAAAATAAAATGCTCTGAAGCATATGTGGACAAGTATTTGTTTTATTGTTCTCTATAATTTTCATTTTAATAAAATATTTCACACTTTTTTGAGGAATAAATAAGCTTACATTAAATACTGAAAGTATTAAAAGTATCCTTTTATAATCTACTACATGATTCTTACAAGTATCACACAGAAAAAAGCTATTTCATTCTGGTACTATTTATCACTCTACTGACCTCTGCTGGTCCAACAGGGGAGAAGATACTGCAGATGTCTTCCTGTCTTTCTTGCTAGCTGAAGATGACTTGGGGCTTGATTTTCGCTTTGGTGATTTGCTAGACTTTCTTAAAGAAGGTGATGGAGATAATTTTGATCTAACCACATCTGGTGAAACCTTTCATAAGAATTCAGTAAGTCAAATTAGGAAATTCCTCCATTCCCGGTACAAGACTTACAGTATTTTGAAATTACACCCAACTTCAGATTAAAAATTAAGTATTGTAGCCACCATCTGTTGATAAGTCTGACTCCTGAATCCATGCCTTTACCAGTATGATAATTAACTGCCTTAAAATACACTAATATCAATAAAGCAAATTAAAATTATGAAATTTTAAAATTTCAGAAAAATCACAAATTATATCCAAATAAATTGTATCTCTATTTTTTAGAAAAGAAACAAGGCATTCTAGAAACAGCATGGGCCCAAAACAGACGTATATATTGTATATCCAAAGCCCATTTTTTATTAGCTGATGACTCTAGGCAACAAAGCCTCAGTTTTGCTCACCTGTTCAATAGCACAAATATTTCCTATTTATCTAATAGACTACAGTGAAGATTAAATGATTAACATATACGGAGTAACTGATACACAGTGAGTTGATCAATGATCAGTATCCTAGTATAATTTAAGACGCAGCAAGCACCTGAGTTATTTGACCCACATCCATGTTGCTATTAATTACTAACATATTTATTGTAAAAAATAAAATACCTCCTTTTTAATGATAATTTCTTCTCTCTTCTCCATGTTTTCTTGCTCCAGCTTCATTAATTCCCTCTGTATCTTTTGACGCTTCATTTCCAATGACAATTCATGAACATAATCATAATTGATATCTCCATTGTCAGAATCTTTAAAATAAAAATTGAATTACTGTCAGAAATTATCATAATACCCCAAATTACAGAATTTCAACTTTTTTTATACAAATTTAAATGGACAATTCTTTTGTCAGAATAACACTTCTAAAAGAAATAAATACTGTTTCTATAAAGGATAAAAATCATCATGATTGATTTCTTTAAGAAAAGCTAAACACTTTCAAGGTTTCTGGGTTTTCTGGAAGTGATTTTGGGCTATTTGGGGGTTGGCTATTTTGTTAGAAGACAGGATTTCAAAATATACAGTTGAGGCATTCAGTTGAATATTTTAAGACTAAAAAATACCAAAGCCTTCATTATTTCATGCATTTCATACGATACAATTCACTATCTCCTTGATTTTCTTAAAGATGCATTACTAAAGTCAGGTTATATTAGGTGTGCAACATTAGTTCTACAGTTTTGTCTTTTTTTAAAATGAGAAAACTGATTCATATCTAAAACTAAAGTTAACTAATTTTAATACTAATGTGCACATGAGCTAATTTTTAAGGATTTATAATAATTTTCAGTACAACTGATTTGTACTGTTTCCTTAGAACTGCCCATCTCAATGGATCTGATGCCATGTTTCCATTTCTATTTAATTTTTTCTAATAAAAAAAAAACCTGAAAGTTGGTAAAAAAAGAGAAAGGAAAAGGAAGAGTATAGAAGTTTTCAGTGGCTACTGGCACTGGCACCCAGCCCCTCACCTTCATTTGCCATAAATGCCAGGAAGCCTGGAAGAGGGAATTTCAACTAACTTCTACCCTAACACAGGAACTGGGCTTGATCAATCACAAACTGAAGTGCCTCCTCAAGCTACACTTTTAGCACTTTAGATCATTTCTTAACCTGGGATAAAGAAATAAAATGAAGACAGATCTAAGAAATAATAAAGTAGTCCTACTTGATTGCTTAAAGCACAAGAAAATGAATATCATTGTCACTTACAGCTCAAATGTATTAGAATGAAAAGTGACCATTCATGTTTGGGGGCTGAGAGAGTAATGATATATTCATTATCTGTGTTAACTAAATTTGATTGCTCATTGTATGTCGGAGTATGATGACAATTTCTCAGTAAATACATAAAATAGACTAAATCATGTTTTTCAGTCAGAAAGCTATTGTGAAATATTGAAGGGTATAGATGATTTTTATTAAGTTGAAGATACTGAATTTAATTAAATGAACAATAACTATCTCTAGTTACTATTTTACACTCCATTGAGACACTTTACATCAGTGAATAACAAGACTCAGTGACCTGGTTTATGTTCTTAACACACAGACTGCCACATTAGAAAAAAATTTTTTTCCTTGGGGCCATGGTGTTTTATTATGAAAATGGAATAAAAACCTTGAATACAAAACAATCCTTTCTAATTTAATGAAAAATCTGTTATTTTTTATTATTTTCTATGTGTGAGTTATATGCAATTAAATAGTCAATATTAATTGTAACAATAAGAACATCAACGAATAAGATTTCACAAAACAACTGCAGGGTTTTGCCCAGGGGGCCACCCATCACGTAACACATATGCTACAGCATGGCAGCATGAGTTGCCTGCGCACCATGCAGCTCCCAAGGTAAAGAGACATGTGAATTACATAAGCTTCACAACGTCCCGGGGTTCAAAATTAGTTGGAGTTAAATATAACTCACATGGCAGTTAATGTGTTAAATTAAATTATATAACAAAATACCCAGGTTAAAAAAAAAAAGAAACAATAAATAATCCTAAAGAATTATCAACACTGTTTCAGACAATACAGTATTATCAATAATGCCTTGTTCATCTAAAAACTGCCATCTGGAAATACCACCAATATAGAACGTCTATAAGAAACAAGCAGCTGGCTTTTAGTCCTCAATCCCCAACTATTCAAACAAGGGTGGGAGAAATGAGCAGTTAAAATAAATGTTAAAGTCAATGTATTACAGCTAAAATATTTTGCTCAGAGGAAAAGCTCTCAAGCCTTTACTCAGTACTTATTTTATGCATATCTATTATAATCAAAACTCAGATGTTTTCATAGGCTATAAGAGATGGACTACAAGGTAGGTATGCTGCAACTGATAGTCTCCTGAGAAGAAAAAAACAGGAACCACAGATTACAAATTCAAAAACAAGGGTCTGAAACCAGTTAATAAATTGAAAAAACATCTCTCGCATAGTTTGAGCTTATCACTACAATTGCCTTATAAAAACCAATTCATATAAATGATTCTATGTAACCAGAAAATATTAAATTAGAATGGTATATTTAACGAGGCAGAGATTTTTAAAGAATATATAACAGAAAAATAAATGCAATATGTAAGAAAAGATTGATATTCTTTACGCATAAAGAATTCTTACTAATTAACAAAAGAATGGGCAAAGGACATGACAAGACAATTCAGGAAAAGAGAGAAAGAAATGCAAATGATATATAAATATGACTCTTTCATGTATTAAGGAGATTTTTTAAAAATTATATTATTAATTGTTGGCAAAGGTACAAAGGACATGCTCATTCTTTGGCGGTAGCAATGTAAAACTAGAAGTGGTACATCTATCCTGTAAAATAATTTATCAATATGGATAAAAGTTCTTAAGAACATTCATACCCTATAACAATTTTACTTCTAATGATCTGTTACATAAAAAGTCACAAATATATAAACAATTTATGAATAAAGATTAAAGATTATAAATATGAGCATTTACTCTTGACTTTATGACACATTTTATGAGCACCACAGCTGAAGTCTTAAACAATTCTGAGTACATGGAGTAAAATATGAAATTCCTTCATATTCCTCCCACAGCCATCCTCACTCCAGTGGTAACACTGCTGATAGTTTAGTGTTGTATGCATAAAAATAAGGCTTTACAATTTTCTTTAAAATAATGAGACCCAAACTACAAACACTGCCGTATAAACAAGATATTTCCATGTTACACATACAGGTCAACCATCTTTATTTAACATCTGCAAAGCATTCATGGTAACTTAACCAGTTTCCTTCTGAGAGACACTTAGTTTGTTTTCAATATTTTGCTGTTATAAACAAGACATCAATGAACATTGTGATACCTACTTTGGTTCATAAGTTCAAGTATTTCTTTATGATATTTCTCAAACTATATTTGCTGGATCAAACAAAAGTATAATTTCTATTTTTAATAATGCCAAACTGCACTCCAAAACAGTTTATCAATGTAAACTCCCACTTGAAAACATTTTTTAATTTTCACCAAAGCAATGGGTGAAAAATGCTGTCTCTTCATTTTCATGAGTATTTCCCTGCAGTAAGGTTGAGCATTCAATGGCCATTTGTATTTCTTCCGTGAGCTACCAATCCAATATTTTTACTTTTGCTTATTTTTTAACTAGACTGTCTTTTTCTAACATATTTACGGAAGCTCATTATATGTTTAATATAGTGTCTTTATTAATGCTTACACACGTTACACGGTCAAATATTTTCTTCTAGTTTATTACTTGTCTTTAATTCCTATATTTATTATAGTTACACAGAAATTTCTAATTTTTATGTAATCAAATCTTTTATGGTTTCTGTTTTATGCCTTATTTTAGGAGGATGTATGTACCTCCAAAATTACCAAAACATTTTCTTTTATTGCAGTGATACTTTTGTTTTTCTGTTATTGTACTGGTCCCTAAGAACACATGGTGAACAAACAGAAGTTGTTTAAGGAACCAAATAAAAAAATCACAGATTTGGGGGTAGGGACTGGAAATTTAGGAAGCAGCCAGATAATGAAAAGTTTTGTAAGCACAAAAAGAATGTGTGTAATATCTGCTTGTAAATGCTATGGAAAATTAGAGATTTTTAAACGAGGGAATGAAAAGAACCAATTTATTCTTTTAAGATTATTCTGCAAATAACAGAGTGGGAGGAAATACTTGCAATACGCATTACGTATCTGATAAAAACGTCATATCCAGACTATATAAAGAATTCCTATAATCAATAAGAAAAAACAGGTAACAATAGAAGAACAAGCAAACATTTTGGAATAGACAGTTTACAAAATAGGTTGTACAATGGTCAATAAACATGTAAAAAAGTTTCAACTTTGTTAAGGAAATGCAAACTAAGACCACAATTAGATACCACCACACACTTCCAGAATGGCTAAGATGAAAAAGGCAAAAAAAATCATACAGGTAATTGATACAACCATTTTTGATTTGGTATTACTTACTAAAAAGGAAGAAATATACATTCCATGGCCCGATAATTCCACACTGAGGCATAAACTCAAGAGAAATAAGTATATGTTTACCAAAAAATATGTTTAAGAACAGTACTAGCACCTTGTTCATAATAGCCCCAAACTGGACATTACTCAAATATTCGTCAACAGTAGGATATATTATGGTATATTCATACAATAAAATATTATATAGCAATAAGAACTAATGAACTATAACTACGTGAAATAAAGTATATGGTTGAATCTCACAGACAATATTGCTAGCAAAGAATCTAGGTGCAAAAGGAGTACATGCTGTAGATTCCATTTATACAGAACTTATAAACAGGCAAAACTAATCAATAGTGCTAGAAATGAGGACAGTAGTTACCTGTGGGCGGTGGGGATAAGGGAGGCAGTGACTAAAAGGAACCATGGGGTGGGGTGTTACGGTATACTAGTAATTTTCTATTAATATTAATTGATTTGGATAATTAATACATAGATCGTAAAGAAGCCCCAGGAGCATGATTTCACCTAGAAGGAAAAATTAAAAGTGAGAAAAGAAGGTGGCTAGGCAAAAAGAAAGCAACTAAGAGAGTTTTAGAAACTGTCTCTAGAGACAAGTGGTTTTCAAGGAGTGGTTTGAGGATTAGGGGGTGGGGGTTTCCCAAGACAATTTCAGGAGTTCTACAAGATCAAACTATTTCTACAATGCATGTTATTCGTCTGGTTTACTAATTCTCTCATGAGTATATGAGTTTTCCAGAAGACATGATATCATTAACAAATTGAATGCAGAAGCAGATATGAAAATCTAGTTGTATTCTATTAAGCCAGACATTAAAACAATTTGTAAAAACATGTAAAACACTGCCACCTTCTCACAATTTTTTCTTTTGCTTTGCGGAGTACAGTTATTTTTCATAAAGGTATATATCAGATTTATTGCATTGTTAAATGAATTAATAAACATTTTCAAAATTTCTTAAGTTCAATTTCTAATATGGTGATTATGGAAATATGAAATTCACAAAGACAAAAGTTCTTTGGGGTAATTTAAAAGAGTGCAAAAGTGTCCTGAAACCAAAAGTTTAACAAATACTACTATATACCAATTTATTCTGAGTCTAGTTAAAATTGCTATGTGCTTTAGATTGACAATGCAGAAGTTAAGTCTATTAAACCAATTTAGTCTCACTATCCAGGGACTGAGGTGATTGACTAACTCCGTACTTCAATATTCCCTTAATAGGTACTTTAAAATCATAGAGATACACAATGATTAAACTTGTGAATTCTGATCACGGGAAAACATAAGAAATTGCCATGTGGCTATTTCAGATGTAAAACTGACATTAAAGACATTCACACTCACTTTTAAAAGAATTTCCTAAATGAAAGGCTCTTGTAATAAATTACTTTAGATTTTTTTTTAAAGAAGGTAGTTAAGTGCAAAGCTGTGGGAATCAACATTTATGGGACAGATAGAATGCAAGGAAACTCAATATAGACTGAAGGGCTTGAACAGGAAGATAGAAAACTAAAGGGTAATAGATGGAAGCCAAGGGAAGAGTGTTTTTTTAAGAAGATAGGAGCTCTTGGATGCATCAAATGCTACAGAAAGGTCTGATAGAGACAAGTACTTTTCCATTTAGTCAGCAAAGAAGAGGTTATTACTGACCCTGAAGAGCAGTCTTAATGGAGAGTTGGGTGGTCAGAAAATTAACTAATAAGTATCAGGTGAAAAAGTAGAGCTAGTAAGGTACAGAACTCTTTTAAGAATTTAGTTGTTAAGTGGGGATAAGCAGAGTACTAGCTAACAGTAATATGGGGAAAAGCAAAAATGGATTTTTAAAGATTTAGAAAAGAATATATAATAAATGAACAAAATTGCTGAGGTAGGAGGAAATCAGATCTAGAATACAAGGGAATATATTAACCTTATAAGCACGAGGGGGGCCTCTTACAAGAATAAAAGAGAAGCAAAAAAGTTCAGGCATGAATAAAAGATTAGTTTGTGGGTGTGGCAGGAGGAAGTTGAGGGAGTTCCTGGATGAAGAGTTCCTTCATTGCTGTGTAGTAGACCATAAAAAGGAGAAATAAAAGTGCAGGAGATTTATGGAGAAGGTTTAACAGCTACTTTAAAATCAAGGAAAGAACCGACAGGCTTTTCTGAACCTTCTAAATTTTCAACAATTAGCTAACATTATTATTAATGAGAATAGGAAAATTTTTATTTTTAAAGACAAGTATCCAATACATTTAAAAGTGTTTTTTAACTAAAATAATTAAAATGAAAAGAAAGAATCGTGGGTGTATTAAGAGTTACTCCCTTATTATTTGGGAAAATTTAGCTATCCAAACTTGAATAGTTATGGTTTGTGATATCTTATTTCAATATATTAACTAATTAGTCCTCTACAATGGGACATTATAGCAGCCTTTACTGCTATTTTGTAGAAGAGGTATTAGATTAGATTACGAAATCTCAATGAACTGATTGTTAAAAAGTTTCCTATTTGTTCTTGGAAGCAACTTTTTAACAGAAAGCACTGTCTAAAGATGGAATAAATTTCCTTAATAAGTACTGATATTGTAATTACTGAAGAGATATTTAGGTTACTTTTCAAGTCTCAGCCTGTAAGTCTTCAGAGATCATTCGGAAATATAGTAGTAAATATTTCAGGCTTGCAGGTTCTTAGTTCTGTTTCACAGGGTCTCAACTTGGCCACTGTAGCTCAAAAGCAGCCACAGACAATATGTAACCAAATGGACATGGGTGTGTTCCAATAAAATATTATTTGCAAAAACCAGTTACTGGCCCACAAGCTGTAGTTTTCTAATCCATGGTCTAAATTTTCAACTTATCAATGAGAAAGTTGTCTAAATTCTTAAACTCTTTAAATTTGTCATCTCTGAGTAGTAACAAAGCTATAGAGAAGTCAATAATTTCTTGAAAATAATTTTCCCAGGTCCTTAAGATTTAAAAATCTCACTTTAAACACTTTACATAGAACAAACACATTTAGATTTAATTTTTTAAAACTTAAGTTTGAGGAATTTAAAAATTTGTAAATGTAATAAAATCCCAAAGAACAGCGATGCTGCACAATAAAGTTCTAGAGGGAAAGAGAAGGAGGGGAAAGTTGAAATACACAAACTACTTTCCCTGCCTTTGTACTGCTACTATATGCCAGTGTCTGCCTTACAGTAAGATAGAAACAGGTCAATAAGATGATTCTGAAACAATAGGGAGAGCACAGCTGAAAAGTGTTTTAAAGCCCAAAAAAACTCTACAAAGTAAATAATCAAGAATTGACTATATAAAGAAAGGTTTTGAAACTCACCATCTCTATTAGTTTCCCATTCTACATTTTCTTCTTCACTTTCTGGAGTTCTCTCTTTAGTGATTTTTATGTCTTCCTTTTCCCTATGTCTCCCTCTTGAAGATTCTTTCTAAAAAGCACATACATGTATTCAGATTACTACATTTTAAAAGACTATATGAAGTAGTTATTATAATACAGAACATTTTAATTTCATTCATATTTGTTTCATCAAAGAATCAGTTTTGTAAATATTCACTTATCCTCTATGTAGAGGTAGTGACAAGTTCTGGTTTAGCACCACAATGAAAAGACTGTATCTATTTTACTAAAGAACAGAAACTTGGCAAATGTAAGGAGTAGCTAAGATTTAAAAATACACAATGCATATCTAATACTTTAATAAGTATTTAATATTCTACTACATATTAAGTTTCTATATGAAAATCACTGGGGAAAAGACAGTTTAAAATGGATAAAAGACAATGGAAGAATTTGAAAGTGTCCATATTTTAAATTGTCTAAAAAGGGCTAAACCATTCACTGTAGACTTCCAAAAATAATTAATCTAAGACTTGCCATACACTAAAATAATAGCTGTTTTCCTACACACCTAAGGATAAATCCATACTCATTTAATAATTTTATAAAGGCTTTTAAAAAAAGAGATTTTACCTATGTTGATGAAGCCAAATGGTACCTAAAATAGTCAGTAATTAGTCCTTACAATTATAGCTAAAAAACAAGTTTTGCACTTTATTCCAGGTAAAAACAGTAGCCTATACGCAAAACAGAACAACAATAATTCAAAATAGCCTATCGCATAAGACTCCAAACCACATTTTACTAGGTAATGAGAAAATAAAGTAACCAGCATTTTATAATTGTTATCTTTCACCACAGTGAAATTCTTTATTAACACTCTAAATACTGACTATGAAAGACACTGATATACAACGATATTGTAAGTGTACAAAGTTCTTTCTGAGCATTTACTAGCCATATAATTTGGCCTCTTAAAACAGAAATTAATTTTTCTTTGAAGTTTTCTTTTTAAACAACTCTAGAATATATAATTGCTTCTAAATTTTACATATTTAGGCATGAAGTCATGTTGTATTTACTTGCCAAATAACACATATGGTTGCTGGTAAGACGACAGAGGCTGACAAAAATTATTAAAAATTATATGAGAGTAAAACCTGCCATGGAAAAATGGTAAAGTGTCAAGAATCTAGAACTGGGTGTACAGTTCTTTTGGTACAGAGGACAAAGGGAAAAAAAATCTATTTGTATTCTTAAAATATATTCTGTGGAACATTAATGAAGAATTATCTTACATCCCACACAACTTTTGAATGTTCTATGGATTAAACCCACTATAAACATACATTAGTACATAACTATAACTATAGAAGTTATCTCCAAATCATTGAATAACACATTCTGTGCTTTCTACGTACTTAAGAGTATCAGCAAATCTAGTTTAAAAAGGTTTCAGGCAGTAGTGCTAGTACTGCAAAATAAACTGTATCTGTGAATTTGTAACAGAGATTTTTACCAGATTTTAAAATCAGAAATAATAAATTTCACTAATAATGCTTTATACAAATATTTCATAATATTTACCCTAAATACTGAAATGATGTAATTTTTGAGTTCTCCATATTTTTCAATATGACTGATACTGCCCCTAGAGATCATGTATAATTTCTATCATTAAACACTAGAGAATGAATGCAGACTTCAATATGTTAGATATGTTAGATATGTTTTTTCTAATACTTGTCACTTTTCAACCTCTAATCATAACACAGGAAATTGTCTCGATAACACTTATTAAGAAGGCTGAGCTGATTTAAAAGAATATCTCATTTCCTCATTTTCTCCACTTGAACAATGTGTAACTTGTTTGGGCATGTAATTCCTTTCATTAAACAAAGTTCTTTCTTTCTTTCTCTTATCACAGTTAAATAAGGAGCATCTGAAATTACTTGTCCTGTGTAGTGTAGCATGGTCTGCTATTTCACCTTCCTCTGTTTCTTGAACAGAATGGCTTATTATCTTCTCTTAAATCTAAACATATTAATTAGAAGTATAACCTTTTGATTACTTCATTATGTATTCTAAATTAGTCATCCTGGAACATCTACATGTTGAAATACTTGTTAAAGAACCACAATATTTTAGCCAAAATTCTTGGGACCAGATATTTTAAGAATTCAGAATTTTTTTCCATTTCAAAGTATTTTAAGTAACACTGCTACTTAGGGTAGGGAACGGCAGTCTATGATCAAATATACTACTAATATTTTTGCAGCAAAACAGAAATTCACCAATTAGGTAAAGACTATAATTAAATTCACTTCAATTAGGATCAGGTTTTACTCCCAATAAGTCTGTGCCTAACTTAGGAAAAATGTTTGACGTTTCTTGGATTTCAGAAATGCAATACATGATTGTAGACTTTTACTTTAAATTACTTTCATATCTACTCTACAGTATATTCTCATTTACTTCCTGAACATTGTATGTGTGGGCATATTATATTCACTGTGAGTTTTAGATAGTAAGGAGGCATTACAAAGAATATGAAATAAAAAGGAAATGTTGAGGCTAATAGAGTTGAGAACCAACATTATAATAACTGGATTAGTAACTAGAATGAAAAAATGTTAGGAGTCTTTATAAGTAATACAAATGAACTTCCTATCGCAGGCAGAAAAATTGTCTTTAATATTTGTATAGTTACAGAAGCCCACCATTAGAAAACTTTTGGGGGAAATAATTTAGCTTCCAAAGTATCTACTGAGAGCTCTCCCCTGTCATACCCCTTCTTTCCCATTTCCAGACAGCGCTAATTATTAGAAAATTCTTTCTTATGTCTCTTCAGAATTTCTATTGATTGGGACTAGCTCTGACCTCTAGAATCATGCAAAACAAATCTAAAACTTCTTCTACATGCTAGCCCTTTAAATATCTGAAGATTGTTACTAAATCTCTTTAATATCTTCTTATACCAAAACAAAGGCCAAAGGATAGACTGTATTGTTTAACATACATTCACTTCTATGATTTTCACACTATTCATCACTCTTTCATCTCTGGGCTGACTAATTTGCTAGTGTGCTTCAATGAAACGTGATACTCTGAACAAATCCAGTCTTGCCACAGCAGCATAAAACATAAAGCTTTCACCTCTCTGGTGTAGAATGTTAATTATACTTACATTAATGAAGTCTAACTTGTTGGGAGCATAAAGGAGTTTTGGTAGATCTTCCACTAAGAAACTATAATCTTATAAACTATACAAATTTAAACTACAATCTCACATAAAATGAAGTCTATAAATAGCATAAACTTCAGGACTAAGTGATTCAGTAACAGGGAAATCACCAAAGACCAAATTTTCTCTGTCTTTTTTTTTTGTTCCCACAGCTCTGCTATTCCTAATGTTGACTTCACATTAGGGCCTATTTCTTTTACCATAATAAGGAGCAATCTGGGTTTCCTCTCCTCCAAGCACAAAATAAGAATTTTTTCCTTCAGTGTGACAAGGTCCAACTTTAGTCACTTAACTACATCTGAATCAATAATTGCCATTAAGGTAATGACCATGGGCTAACCAGCTTAGGCCTGGTTCTGAAACAACTGAATTAGCAAGGGAATGGGATTATTATAATCGAATTAGACTAATCAGGGTCTACCTGTGAAAGTGGGATCAATTCCCCAAATCACAAAGCTGATAAGAAATGAAAAAGTGGTGGAATGGGTTCTGGGGAATCCGAAGCAATTTACACTACAGTTGGTATTACACTTCACTTACTTCCTCATGGTACAATGCCACGCTTCTGATAACTTCATAAGCCGTAACAAGACAGGTTTTCTAACCAAGTACACATTTTCTCCTTTACTATTAAGATTTCATATCCTTTTTCAGGGGTCATTTTCCATTTTCCTGATATATATCCTTTTAGAAATTCTCTATTTAGTGAAGGTCTGCTGGTAGGCAACACTCTCAATTTTGTCTGAAAAGGTCTTTATTTTATACTTATTCTTGAAAAACAGTTTTGGCTGGGTACACTTGGGTTGAAAGATTTATCTCAGCACTTTGGAAATTATTACTCCACTGTCTTTGGCTTCCACTGTTTGCTACTGAGGTTATCCTGCTGCAACTTTGTAGGAGGATTTTTTTTTCCTCTGATGTTTATTTTCTCTGTTTCTGGTGTTTTGAAGTTTTAATTACAATGTTCTACTTGATATGTATTTTGCTTACCGTATTGGTAAATTTATGTCTAATCAATTTGGGAAATTCTCATCCACTATTGCTTCAAATGTTGCCTCTCCAACATTCTATTTTTTCCTTCTTGGATTCCAATTAGATGTATGTTAGATTTTCTAAGCATTTCCCCCACATTTTTAAAACTTTTCAATATTTTTCATTACCTCTCTCTATTGTGCTAATTTCTGGATAAATTCTTCAGCTCACAACTATTACCAGGTCAAGTAACCCTATTCCATACTAGTGCAATTAACATTTTGTGCCTAAAATCTTCCTAACCCAGGTTTCTGCTTCCTATATAATCTCACCTCCTACACTGAATATGCTTACATCTTTCCAAAACTACTTAAGGGAATTTCCTTAGAGGTTAATAGATAAAAATTATTTCAGAACATTTAGTCAAAGAATGACTCAATTATTTGTATACCAATAAAGTTCTCACCTTTCACTAATATTCACTGTAAAACATCAATATAAATTTATCCATTACTAGTCTAAAGTTATCATTCATAGTAATAATTCCCTATTTATTATACTAAAGAATATCACATGGTTTTAAACATCCAATGTTTTATAAAACTTTTGTTTTATAAGACTTTTTCTTCTCCCTCTCCTTTTATATTTTAAAAATAATGCTTCCAAATCCTATTGCTCTAAAAATGTACTTAGTTGTACAGAACACTAACATTATCAGGAAATTCCTAATTATTCTTTGAGTAGCTCTAGTATTAAAGTTAATATTAATCTAAATTTTTCTTCTGTCATTCACTGCCACATATTATGATACATCAAAACTATTAACAACTGAAAACATTATGTTTTTTACAATGAAACACACCTGATTAAAGATAAAAACTGTAAATAATAATCTAATAAGATGGCTCATTGTTTTTTTGGCCTGAACATTTGCCCAACAGTCTGCTCAGTCTAGCTTTTAGAATAGACATGATCTAACATTGTAAAATTTTGAAATTATTCACAAAGCTGCAATTTCAGATGCTTTCAATACTATAGAAACACAGACAGCAGAGAAATTTAGTCCTACACCTATGGAATTGTGGTTTATTTTGTTTATACTATTATTAAGAAAAATACCCAAATAGGATTACCAGAGATTTTCTTTTATGAAGTGATAACAAATATCTTAGCTTGTCTCAGAATAACCAAATAACAAATAAATTGAGACTATAAACACCAATAACAATTCAACAGATAATCAAAAGTCATCACTAAACACTGCATTAAAAATAATTACAATGAAAAGAGAAGTTATTACTATCTCTGTATCTACATACCTAATAACAAGGCAGTGAAGAGCAGAAACTATAGGAAATGAAAAGAGAACTGGACAGAAACATACTAAGATATTTTAACACACTGTTCTCAAATGAAAATAGATCAAGCAAAGATTTGAAAAATATAGGGGATCCAAATAACATATCTTTTATATATATTAATATTTATAAAACTTGAAAATCAAAAAATAGAAAATATACCTTTTTTTAAAGCATACACAGAAAATTCAGAAAAACCTGGGCCACAAAAAAACTCATCAAATTGAAAAAATAAACACACACAAAAAACAAACAAAAGGTTACTCAACCTAAAAATTTTAAAACATGCCATTAAACAATTCTTAGATAATGGCTGAAATCCAAATCTAAAGGGGATAATTTCTCAAAAATAGTAATAATTAAGCTTGACATATGAGATCCACATGATTCAGCTAAAGCAGTTACCAGAGGAAAATTTACAGAAATAAATACTAATATATAAAAAAGAAAATAAATAAATGTTCAATGAATCAACAAAGAAAAGAAATGTAGTAAATCAAAGAAGGAATTAATTTTAAAAAAAGTTAGAAAACACAAAGAAGGAACTAATACATAAACACAAAACGTGATCCTCTGAAAATATACCACTGGCTAACCTAATGAAGAAAAATGGGAGAAGGCATAAATTCAAAATCAGAAATGACAAAGTAAAAATATCCATTAGAAGAGACAAAAATGAAGAAAAACATGAGTTTTTCTGCACAACTCTAAGTAAACAAGTTTGAAAACCTAGTAAAAAAACAGATATAATTTCTAGAAAAATACATAATTTGCCCAAACTTACTTTAACAGAGTCTATATCAATTTCCACAGAAAAAATAAAGCAGTTAAATAACTCCATAAAACAGTGCCAGGCCCAGTGGGTTTCACAGGGGAATTCTACCAATCCTTTAAAAAGCAGGAAATCCAATATCACTTAAAATATTCCAGAGCAAAGAATTATGAATATTTTCTTATTGCAAAATATTTGCACTACAGGTGAAGCAGTACAGTGTTATTTCAAAGTGGACTTAAATTAGTTATAAATGTAAATTGCTAACTCTAGGATTACCACTAAAATAGTAAAAAAAGAAGTATAATTGTTATGCTAAAAAATGAGAAAAAAAGAATCTCATAAAATGCTCAATTAAAAACACAAAAGGCAGAAAAAGGGCGGAAAACAAAAATACAAAGAACAATGGCAATAAACAGAAAATGGTAAAAACATAATAGATATTAATTCAACTCTATCAATAATCACTTTAAACATCAATGGTCAGTTGTTATTCTGAAACTATTAAATGTAATGTAAGATAAAGCAAATGAATGTCAACAGGGATCAAAATTTTCAGCATAAAAGTGATGAAACTATAAAATCAAAGAAGTTAATTAAAAGCCCTGTGATCCTAAATCTGATTTATTTGAACACATGTATGTTTATTCTTGAAGAGAAAATACCTATGTATTTCCTAGAGATGTCTAATGAAAAGCCCTAAAGACAATAAGCTTCCACGTAGTAGTCTTGAAATATCATCTCTCAATAAAAGGTACCTACCAGGGCTTTGGGGGAAAATGGTTGCTTCCAAGTATACAGTATGAAATGTAACAATGTGCTGGAAACATGTTTTATTAACAGAAATAAAGACACTATCAAGGACTACTGAGGCAGTGTCAAAACAACATAGGATAACTGGACTTCATTAAAATCAAAAGACATTCAAAAACATACCACAAAGAAAATGACACCCTCGGAAAACATTTGCAATATATACATCTCACAAAGGACTGGAACCTAGAGCCTAAGAATTATAAATCTGTAATAAGACAGAGCCTAATTTATGAGCAAAAGATGTAAACAGATAAACAAATGACCAATAAAAGATATACTTAAGATGTACAGATGGCCAATAAACACATGAAAAGATGCTCAGCATCACTAATCAAGAAATGCAAATTAATATCACTACATACCCACCAGAATGGCTAACATGGCAAAGACTAACAATACCAAGTGTTGGCAAAAATATAGAAAGAAACCCTCATTCACCGTAGACAGAGACATAAAACAGCATAACCACTTTAGAAAACTGCTTAGCAGTTTCTTATAAAACTAAAAAATATACATATCATATGACCCAGCAATTCCACTCCTAGGTATTTACTGAAAGAAAACATATGTCCACAAGAACACTTGTACACAAATGTCCATAGCAGTTTTATTCATAACAGCTGAAAACTAGAAACAACACAAATGTCCATCCACTGGTGAATGACTAAACCAATTTTGATATATCCATAAAACAAAACACTAACTAGCAGTAAAAGAAACTATTGACATGCAGTGCAACATGGTTGGCTCTCAAAAGCATTACGCTGAGAGAATCATGACACAAGAATATATACTATATGATTTCATTATAGTGACAGATCAGAGGTTTTCAAGAGTGGGTTTGGGAGGGGACTGACTATAAAAGCCATGAAAATGTTTTGTGTTGAAGAAATGTTCTGTATCTTGACTGTGGTAGTGGTTATACAGGTGTACACACCTGTCAAGACTCAAACTGTATACTTAAAATGGGTGCATTTTAATGTTTGAAAACTCTCTCTCAAGAAAGTAAATTTTTGAAAAGAGCTCAGGACCCTATACAAAGACCTCCCACAGCAAGACAAAGATATACTAATAATAGTGGTAAGAGTCAGTAAGAACTCATGGTCAGCTTAACATAAAAACAGTCACTTCAAATATTTACATATACCTGTTAGTATACACACATATATTTCTTTGCTCTGTCAGCTGAGGTCCTAAAAGAAATGATACTCCAATAGTAAGGACCATAGCTAGCACCCAGATTTGGGTTCCTAATACCATTCTGTAATAATAGAAACCAGGGCACATGTGCACGCTTTCTCTCTTTTGCTGTGTGTGTGTGTTTCAAGACACTCACTCTTGGAATCTAGCCATCAGGCTATGACGAAGGCCAAGCTATCAATGTGAAGAGACCACATAGAGAGGAACTGAGGCCTCTAGCTGACAGTCAGCATGAACTGCCAGACATGTGCGTGAACAAACCTTTAATTGATTCCAGCCCACGTGCTTCCAGTAATTTATTTGAGGCTTATATATCAAGGAAAAGTCAAACTGTCCCTTCTGTATCCTTCCTGAATTTCTGACAGAATCTGTGAACATAATAAATGTTTTTTTATGCCAAGGGATAGCAACTGGAACAATTCTTTTGATTTTTTTTGAGACAGGGTCTTGCTGTTGCCCAGGCTAGAGTGCAGTGGCGTCATCATAGCACCCTGCAAACTCAAACTCCTGGTCTGAAGTGATCCTTTTGCCTTGGCCTCCCAAAGTGCTAGAATTATAAGTGTGAGCCACTCTGCCATGCCTGGAACAATTGTCAATGCTATCAAAGAATATATTTGCAAATCACATCAGGCTAAAACAAATTTTTTTCCATATATTTAATAAAATGACAATTTAAATCTATGTTGGAAAAATCATCATAATTATCTCTGCACTATACATTCATTATCAAATTTCTATGAGGTAGTGTATATCTATTATACTCTTATCTTTCTGAGCCTTTTTCTTTGAAATAAACACATCTGATTTACCCCTACAGTAATCAGCTTCGTAAATTTTTAATTTGGTGACTTTCTACCATTTCTATTTTGCATTTACACTATGTTTAATTCTTTCCAAAAAATATGTACTTCCACACTTGGTTCTCATCATGATTTGTGAGAGGTACAATCACATAACAGATTAAAAAGCAAAGTCAAGAGGCTTACTCAGAATATAGTTAGTAACAGTGTTAAGGCATTCTGACTTAAAAGTTCTTGCAGAAATCCCGCTAAATATAGCAGTTCCCTTTCCCTAGTCAATTCCACTTTTGTCCTCATCTAGTCAGAAATATCAAGATGTATAAAAAGACCAAGGTGGATGATTGAGAGGTAAGGTGGTACAGGAAAACCGGGTAGGGGACTGTGAAGCAAAACTAATAATAATTATTTGTGCATTCTGGGAGGTACAGTTCCCAGAGACAGTAAGCTCCATACTGGAAATTAATTTTCAATTCAGAATACGAAAGAACCAGGGATTAAGGGAGGGAAAAGATAATTTCTACAGTGGTCATCTTAACTAGATTCAGGATAAATATCAAGTCTAAACAGATTCTCTGTTTGAAGATAAGTAATCGGGTTGGGGTGGGGTAGGAAATAGAAGCAACTGACAAAAATGACTCTTTGAAAAATTAGCAAAGGAAAGGAAGCATCATTATGAAGTCTCAGAAGAAAAGTCTCTAAAATGACTTATTACAGGAACCAGAGTCATTAAAATGATAAGAAAAATATTTTAAAATATTAAACCAGTTGGAATAATTAACAAAAAAAATTAATATCAGGTGAAATGTTATTCCAATCGGTTTAATTTCATATATAAGAGGGCAGTTTAACAAAAACAAAATTAAGACTTTAAAAACAAAAATCATAAATAAGTTTTGGAAATAGATGGTTGCACAACAGAGTAAATGTACCTAATGCCACTGAACTGTACATCTACAACTTGTTAAACTGGTAAAGTTCTGTGTGTATTTTACCACAGTAAAAAAAAAAAAAAAAAAAGGTCAGTACATAAAAACAAACTTAGACCACTGCCCTTGCCCATCTACTCCAAGGTAAGATTTTATGTAAGCAAAAGGATACTCACAGTGCATCTTTAAATACTAAACTAGATATCCTCCCACAATGATGAATTATTTAACTCTTTCTTGAATGCAGCCACAAAGCTTCTCCTAAGAGACAAGGAACCCCTACAGCACGTTTATGTCTCATCATCAGTAAATGCTTGACTGTATTTGGGAGTCTAATTTTGCTTTCAAAGCTAATTTATCTGTTGTACTCAAATTCCATAAAATAACAAGTATGTTATAGAAAAAGAAAACACAATACAATTTGAGTTTGTAAAGTTCTATTGGTTAAAAGTAACTATTACTTATTGATTCTACCTCAAATAAGCCTCTCACTTGAGTTCAGTTCCACTGTATTAAGTTCGATTCAGATCACCTGGACCAGCCTTTTCCAATAGAAATATGATGCAAGCACATATGTAATTTTACAATTTCTTGTCACATTTAAAAAAAAACAGGCAAAATTAAAATTTTGATAATATATTTTATTTAACCCAATATATCCAAAATATTATCATTTCAACATATAGCCAACAAAAAAAGTTTTAATATTTTACTTTCTTTTCATACTAAATCTTTGAAATTCAGTATATATTTTATAATTATGGAACATCTCTAGTCTGAATTGAGATGTTTAGGTGGTTTAGTCTGAACCCCTAAGCCACCAGGGGTTCTCAACCCTAGTTGTATATCAGAACCACTTTCCATTTTCCATTTATTCAGTAAATGAACTTACTAGTTCCAGGGTCTGGAGGCAAACTAGTAAACAAAATAGATCTCATAGCATGGAAGTCATTTTTCTCTATTGCTAACCCATGAGTCTGGCACACAAGACCATTCACAGTCTGGTCCTAATCTACCTCTTCAGTCTTCATATCACATCCACATGCTATAATTCTTATGTCCTAGGCACACAGTTTCAGTTTCTCAACACATTAGTTCTTTAAAACTCCTTACAGTTGTTGTGCTGGGTTTTTCCTCTTCCTTCCCCTCTTTCACTCCTCTGATCCTTTAATACCCAGTGTAAGTGTCATTTTCTCCTGTGATCTGCTCCCAGGTTCCCCAGGCAATTAATTATTCTATCCATTGTGCACTTTGCTCAGATCTCTCTGACATACTATCAAATGCTATAGAATTCCAATTTATGCACTTAAGAATTTGTCTCCCAACAAAATCAGGGGTTATCAACCTCATAATTCACATACACTGGAGCTGACATCAGTGACAAAGAAGAGGTAGAATTAATTTGCTGAAAATCACAACCATTCTATCTTAGCCTATGTTACCTATGCTAGAGTTGCCCTACCTAAAAAAATAAATCTGACCTTCCTACAGGAATTCACTACATGAAGATAAATAGTCACGTGTTATAGCAGAAATGCATCATGGAAATCATCAGTACCCGTTAACCTGTCGTACACTGTACCCAAAATAATTAATACCCTGGTATCCTAGCTTATTAACAGTTTTTTCTAAGTTTGGATAGTGAATTCCCTAAAACCTGTTCACTCTTGAAACTTGTGA
Source organism: Avahi laniger (assembly GCA_963575035.1). NCBI lineage: Eukaryota > Metazoa > Chordata > Mammalia > Primates > Indriidae > Avahi > Avahi laniger. The sequence goes on along the minus strand of CAUYSK010068021.1, from coordinate 13,269 downwards.
CTCTATTTCTTAGATATGCATCAAGTTCAGTGCCTTTGAGGGCTTTCTCATTTAGGGAAAGCAAGAATCAGGATTAAATTTCCTAACAAATGCCAACTTTGCTGTATACTAACTTGATTTGATGAACATAAAAACTTTTATGATAAATAATACACTTACATTTAGACATCTGTAATAACCTAAATCTCCAATGCTGATGTTCATCTCCCATTAAGGGCCTAAAGTCAATTTTCATCTGACAGAAAGAGTTAAAAGCCACTTTAACACCAGTATATACCATTTATTAAGCAGTCATCATGCAATAGTCAGTCATGTTACTCATTTTACATGTATTTTCTTCACAGCAACACAATGACATAGCCAGGATCCTCATTTTCACAGATAAGGAGACTGACAGAGTTTAACAATTCCTAAAGTAATATGTTCAGAATATGAATTCCAGATGTCTGTTCTTTATACCAATTACAGTTCATCTAGAGGTGTGCTGAAGTCAGTTTGTACTCACTTCTAAGAGCTGACTTAAAATTTTTAGGAATTCTGGAAGCCATTGTTAAACACAACCATGATTAAAAATTAAATTATAAACAAATTGTATTATTAAAAGCAAAGGTAATAATTACACAGAACTCATTTCTTAAATATTAAGTATATTTTAGTCTTGATGTTATTTATATTTTGTGTGTGTGTGTATAACATATAATGGGAATACTCTATATAACTTAGCATCTCTTCCTAACTACGCATCCATCAGTGATATCTCTTTGACAGCCTGAAATTGCCCATGGCAGGAGTGTCTACACCAAAGAAATTGGCAAATCCTACAAAGCATGGCTTTCTTTTTATCAGAGTGGTTTAATAACATTTACCAGCAGACCACTGAAGCCATCCATTATTCTGAATCAACAGGTTATTTCAAAATGCAATACACATGCTTAGTCCCTACCCAGAAATTCTGATTCAGTGGAGTATCAGTGTGTATTTTGAAAAAGATCTTCTTTCAAAAGAAATTCTGATAAATTTCTTCAGAACTTCTTAAATAGTAGTTTTCAGCTGAAGAACTAAAACTATTATTATATCACATCAGACACTATAAACCTACATACTTAAAACTGCATTACTTTAGGTGCCAAAAAATAAGTCTCTACAAATTACAACATAATATTGCTTACTTATCATGGGTCAAAAATAAACCTTCTACATATTTTAAACGATCAAGGAGGTTGCTGCTTACACAACTCAATAACTTTCATTAAAAAGTTATAATATGGGACAACTAGATATCCGCATGCAAAAGAATAAGGCTGGACCCTTACTTCATATCATAAATAAAAATTAGCTCAAAACATATCAAAGACTTAAATATAAGAGCTAAAACTATAAAATTCTTCGAAGAAAACATAGGTGTAAATCTTTGTGACCTTAAACAATAGTTTCTTAGATGACACCAAAACCACAAGCAACAACAAAATAATAGAGAAGTTGTATTTCATCAAATTAAAAACTTTTGTGCTTTAAAGGAAACCATCAAGAATGTCAGGACAACCCACAGAATGGGAGAAAATATTTGCAAGTCATATACATGATGAAGGTTTTGTATCCAAAATAAAAGGAACTCTTACAACACAATAACAAAAAGATAATCCAATCTAAAGGATGGGCAAAGAATCTCCAAAGAAAATGTACAAATAGCCAATAAGCACATGAAAAGCTGTTCAACATCATTAGCTATCAAAACCACAACTACATTATCATTTCACACACACCAAGATGGCTATTATCAAAAAGTTAGATAATAATAAGTGCTGATGAGGAGGTGGAGAAAATGGAACCCTCACACACTGCTGTCAGAAATGTAAAATGGTACAGCTGCTTAAGAAAACAGTCTAGCAGTTTCTCAAAAGGTTAAACATAGAATTATCATGTAACTCAGCAATTCCACACCTCAGTGTAAAACCAAGAGAAATAAAAACATATCCACACACAAAAGAAAAAAAAACTTGTACATAAATGTTCATAGCAGCATTATAGATAAGAGCTAAAAAGAGGAAATAGCCTAAATATCCATAAACTGATGAATGGATAAACAAAATGTGGTATAGCAATACAATGTTAATATTACTTGGCAAAAACAAGAAATAAAATACTGATGCATCCTATACTCTTTCATGAACTTTGAAACACTATGCTAATTAAAGAAGCTAGTCACAAAGGATCATACATTTTATGATTCCATATATGTGAAATTTCCAGGCTAGGTAAATCTAGAGAAAGAAAAGGGATTTAATGGTTACCCACAGCTGGTGATCAGTGGGGGAACAGGAGGGTGAGTGCTGAAGGGTATAGGGTTTCTTTATGGAGTGATGAAAATACAAAATTGTGGTGATGGTGGCATAACTGTGAATATACTAAAAACACTAATGTGTACACTTTAAATGGATTAATTTTATGGTTGTGCATTATATCCCAATAAAGCTATTTATTACACACACGCACAGAGGTATGATAAATTTCGGAAAAAAAATTAGCTCTGGGAAAGTTTTCCATTCCTGACAAACACCTATGTTTTCTTTTATTCAATATACTGCACGATAAATTATATTTCTCTTGGCTTTACTGTCAACAAATTCACAGCTAAATTTTGTGGTCATATGTGCTTTCCTTTACCTAAGTTTAGTTCAGTTTTTGTTACCCCCATGTTTTGCTTTCATTGTTTTAATTTGTGAGTTTTCTACTGTAAGCCACTTCAATTTTTCTTGGAAGCAGAACATGATGGTTGGCTGAATTCAGAAAACTTAAGAATATAGTAAGATGCTCATGATCCCCACCAGGGTACAAAAACCTTATTAAATTCAGCTTGAGCTCTGCTAAGCAATCCCTTGTATCTTAACTACCGTGATGAACTGAAACAATCACTGTTTTCCCAGGGGACTTTTTTCTCTAAATTATGTTATCCATATAGAACATTATAATGCCACATTCATATTACCATATATTTAGTATATAAGATGATATTTAAAATTGAATTTAAATAATAAACCATTAATTGAAAAATTTAACTTTGTTTTGGGAAATTCATTCCTACCCTAACAGGTGAGGATGACTCCTCTGTGTTTCTTTTCTGGGGCTCAGTGTCCACATCTTGGCGTTTGTTCTTCATTCTTTCTCTAAGATCCCCTGTAGGTCTTTCCGGTGACCTTTGAACCAGAACACAAAAACAAAAGAAAAAGCAAAACAAAACAACAAAAATTTATATTTATATAACATTTTATAAGAATATATTTACAGAAATAACCTCACAAATCTCAACATAGTATTTCTAACTGTCCTTGGCTTCTAAATTTCTGAAAAATAATTAGTTTCAGCTCAAATACTAATACGCAAAAAATATGAACAATTACAAGTTTTCTCCCAATATCAACCAAAATAGATACGTTAAAATTACATGGAGTGACAGGTACTGGTGATATGAACGAGAACTATATGTGAACTGAGAAAAAGGAGTTAACAAACTTGAATTGTTTTCCTATTAACCACATAAATATACGAGTTACATTTGGAAGCAAAAGATAGTGGTTCAGATAAAGTTTTAAACTACAAAGTTGGAAAATTAATCTAGAGGCAGCATTATCATCTACCTATGTATGTGGCTGGATGCGACATCAACAACTGAAAAAATATCTTATGTATCTTAAGAATCAAAGCAAACACAGGAGTTGACTGTTTTTTTATAATTTTAAATTATTTAGAATAAAGATAGTTAAAGGAGTCAAAGCAAAATTTTAGAACAGTGACTTTTACATTCTGCTGTGGATTTTTTTTTTTTTTTTTGGAGATAGAGTCTCACTCTTTTGCCCGGGCTAGAGTGAGTGCCGTGGCGTCAGCCTAGCTCCCAGCAACCTCAAACTCCTGGGCTCAATCAATCCTTCTGCCTCAGCCTCCCGAGTAGCTGGGACCACAGGCATGTGCCACCATGCCCAGCTAATTTTTTCTATATATTTTTAGTTGTTCGATTAATTTCTTTCTATTTTTAGGAGAGACAGGGTCTCGCTCTTGCTCAGGCTGGTCTCGAACTCCCGAGCTCAAACGATCCACCTGCCTCAGCCTCCCAGAGTGCTAGGATTACAGGCGTGAGCCACTGCGTCTGGCCTGTGGATTTTTTTAACTGAAAGAAAAATACATTTATCTTCAACAATGGTAAAGCTTTATAATTTATACTAGAAATTTGATAGTATATGGCTATGCAATTACTTTCACACTTAGTGAGAAAAACAACGGCAAGATGGAAAACACATGGCCTCTAAAGAGCATTCCCAGAGCACCTTTAAAAGAGCACAACAGAAATTAAGGAATGCTGTTTCCTCCTTGATCACTGAAAAGTACTACAAATAAAAAAAGATAGCAACAACTCATAAATATTCACATCTATTTCAAGTAATTATTGATCAAATCAATTTCTTCAATTTATCGATCATTAATACAAATCGTATAATTAGTGAAGAAATAATTTGAGTCAATACACTTTAAAGGATCTCATTAATATTTACATGCACATTTAATAGAGGTATATATTATATGTTTTAACAGTTAAAGCTAAATTTGACACTGGGATCTCTTATTAAGAACTAGTACTTAAGTGTTCTAAGTTATAATTATGACGTACGTGTAAATCCCGTGTGCCCTGGTTTCCTTAACAGTTTTATATTGAACTTGTTTCTATTCTAAACAGCACCTAACAGAGTGAATGCTCTATACACAGTGAATGCTCAGTGAATAACTTAAATGTCTTGTATATAAAAAAGCATTTTCTAAAATGCATTGCTTTTCTTCCCATCTTTGAATCACATTATGAACCGTTTCCTCCCTACAAAAAAATACACAAATACAAAAGTTATCAGATGGAAAAACACACACAAAATAGTCAAATTATAACAAAAATCTTTTATTCTAAATCTAGTAGTGACTTTACTTTTTTCCACTGTAGACAAATTTCTCTATTTTTCCCAAAACTACTTCTCATATAAAAATTTTTAGTCAGTTAATAATAAATTTCAAAGATAAAGCATATATTAAAAGTGTGGTTCTAATATAAACCAAACATTAAAATTATTAAAATAGTTTCTGCAGGTGTGGGTCTACAAGTGTATACACAGGTAATTAAACATACACAATAAAGGCTAATTTTCTAACATTAACAGAAGTGACAAATGACAACCTAAACACAAATAAAACAGTATTCAGCATCACAAATAAACTAAAATGTATAACATTTAAGTGAACAGAAAGTTAGCTAATGTTTAAGTGTTTGAATTTCAAATTCTACTAAACTTCAAAATCTACCCACACACCACAAACAAAAAAATCATTCAATTAAAAAAAATCTCCAGTTGCTAATGTTCAATTTTTATACTGTTGATGTGCCAAAGCAATCAGCATACCCAATTTTAGGACTAGGTAAATTATTTATTTACCAATCAAGTTTAAACTACTTTTGTGACAATCTTTATGTATATTATGTCTTTAAACATTACATCTTTAATTTGGGGACAGAATTAAAAACAAATGATACCAAAATTCAAGCTAATCTGTGATATATTACTCCCCAAATAAAAACATCGGCCATAACAAAATCCTCATGTCGGAACCAAAAGAAAAATAAAAATTCTTTATTAAGCAAGTTTAAATTAGTTAAGCCTTTAATAAAGGCAAAATGATATTCTAAATAGGTAGTATATTTATCACATATAAATACAGATTTTCATTTACATTAGCATATTGTGATAAGAGATTTAGCATACACTTTAATCTAAAGAGTTTGTATAAGCTTTGAACTTAGAACATTTTGAAAAGCTAAAATTATACCCTACTTAAATTTTAATGTTTTAAGAATTAAAAATAGTCTATCCTCACTGAAAATAAATTCAGACACCATGCAAGTCTGCTGAATTGGGCAGCAATTTAATATACAATTGGGGGGGAAAAGTAAGCCATATACGTATTATAAAAAGATCTACTGTGCAAATATTGAACGAATAAATTAATTTTAAAGCAAACATTTTATTAATCTTGAAAATAACAAAAAGATTCTGTCAATCTTTGACTATTGATAAGATTAGCAACAAAACCGAAAAGCTGACCAAATAAATGGTTGTATTTCAGATTTTTATACTAAATTACTTACAAAACCCATCTTCTAATAGTATGTGAACAATTCAAAGTTTTCAGTTTACCTTCTATAATTGCTGCTATAACCTTTACCACGAGGTGAAGGGCCATGTACGAATCTACATGTGTTTCCATAGAGGCAGTTGCCAGTCTTCAGCCAGTTACGGCACTGTGTCTAAGAGACAGATATTACTATGTAAATTTCATATTTATTTCTGGAAAAGAAATGCTAGTGGGACAAAATTAAAAACAAATGCTACCAAAATTCCAGCTAACCTGTGATACATTACTCTCCAAATAAAAACATCAGAAAAAAATATGAAAAACCCATAAACCCTACCACCATTTTCACTTTTTATAAAACACATTTTTAAAAATTTACTGAACCAACATTCCTACAATAAAACAACCTGTTCACCTTTATAATACAAGCCAGTATTTCAATAACAGGGTTCTAAGAGACAACTCAGGGTTCTTAGTGACAACTCACCTCTGTTGTACTGCCAGTGCTGGGTCCAAGCCTCTCAAATACACTGGGTCTTCGGGATGTGCTATCAGATATGGTCTTGGTATTTTCCACTGTGACCTTCCTTCTAATTTTTGACATTTTGTACTACTTTAATCAAAAAAAAAAGAGAGAGGCAAAACTGTAAAATTCTTCACTTTTAAATAACTGAGGCCAAAACTTACAAGCAGACAAAACTGTAGGTAAACACTGAAAAATTACAGGGGACTTCCCTTGGGAGAAAAAAAGCATAGGAGAAGTCACAGAGAGAAGGTATCTTCTAAACCATGTCTTACTAAAGAATTGATAACAACTTTGAAATCTGTTGGCTAGAATTGTACCTCTCTTGTGGAATGAACAAATATGATTCTACTCACACAGTAAAGTTTTCATAGTACAATCAACTTCAGAAAACATAGTATGAAACATTTAGTTCATAAGTTAAAAAAACTGCTTCAAAATTCAGTAACTATCCTTTAAGGAAAAGTTGTTAACCATCAACAGGTTAACTGAAAAAGAGTTATGTCAAAGAAAAGGGAAAATAAAACCAGGTGAAAATTTTATTGATAGTAGAAATCATGTACAGTTTAAGTAACAATAGTCATTATGTTCCAAAAATCAGCTTGGGAGAAAAATTCATTTAAATATGCTATTTAATTATTTTCTTTCGCTTACAGAGATCAAAGAAAAGCAATTTGATCAAGGATATTTATTTCCCAGTAATACAAAAACAGAACAAATTTCAACATTGGTAAAATGACTTTCTTGAAAAACAGAACAGGCTGTAGAATTAGAAAAAGTCAAGGTGTTTCTATAATCTACACTACATTGACATAAAAGTCAAAAGTGCTAAAAAAAAAAAAACCAGACTATTTTACCATTATTAGTAACAAGAAAAAAGGGGGGGATTATAAAAATATTTTTAAAAGTAAATAAAACATTCAAAAACTATAATAGAAAACTAATCAATTACATAATTGGGTGATTCAACTAGAAATGCAAACATCAAATAATGGTAACATTATACACATTAGGAAACAATATTAAATTCTAGCCCAAGATATAACCCAGAGCACGCACTACTGTGGGGAGAGGATAGGAATTGCCTAATAAGTGAAAGAGAAAAAAAAACTAAACTACATCACATTTCACAGCTAAATATTAGCTGAAATCTTATTACTCATCAAAAATTACTATAATAGAATAAACCATGCCAGCTAAAAAAATCTTCATTTGGTATAAAAGTGGTCTCTATAAAAATCACAAATGCTCTTTAAGGTGGTTTCAAAGTAAAGACATATTACTTGAAAGGAAATTAGATCATGGCAGTTCCAAATCAAAACAAAAAAAAATTATAAGCAATATTTAGTTCTACTAGGTACCTCAGGTCACATTTTCAAAGGGATATGAGAATGAGAACGTTTGACAAATGAAAAAAGACAGTGAACCAAGAAAAGGAAAATATGAAATGATACAACATGGGGATTTTGAATTAGAAAATCTATATTCTTCTAATTCATTAAGATAAAATGTAATCATTTTTAATATAATAGCAATTAATTTTTAGTGATTCAAAGAAGTGAGAGAGTAACTTTAAAGCAATTACAAATTTAAAAATTAGTGTAGGGTGTCACAAACAAACAAGAATTTGCTGCAACATAAAATCTCTTATGTATCAAGTGTTCTCCAAGTAAGGATCTGTACATTAACTCTACATACCGGTGTTAGCATTGTAAGACAATCGTTGATTTAATTTTTCTTGGACTCATTCTCAGCCTAAATGTGAACTTACAGAGGAAAAGCTGGTAAAATTTCTTATGTCTATTTGATTTATTTAACATAAAGAAATGAAAGCTAAAAGAAGTGGAGCTGAAAAAGACCTAGAAAATGTAGAGTTTTGATGAACTGAGAAAAATACAATTTATATCTAAGCAAGATTCAATAAGAAGGAAATGCGTCACAAAATACATAGAAAAATTTAGAGAAAAACACATTTTAAAATTTCATTATATACTGCCATAAATACTAATATACAGATACACAATATAATTCTCAACCATTTATTCAATTTTTAAAAACATTTCTTAATAAACAAATTGAGTGGGCTCCAAAATTTCCTTATAGCTAGTTATCCAGAACTTGGAAAATACGCAAACCATCCTACCACACTGCCTCAAGTAGACTAACCCTAACCTTACATTTTTCACTCTACTATTCATGAAAATTATGTAATTCTGCCCCCAACACCTCTACCCCAAAGTGCCTCCACTTCCAAAAAACCCACTATCATGTCCTTTGTTATTTTTCTGACGGCTCCAGGTATTAACTTTACAGTTTCTTTTCCTGCTCTGTCATCTGTTGCTTGGATAAGCACTGCTCTCCTCCCTTGAACTACTGCTCTGCTGGAAAGCATGGTCCCACAGCTCCTTTCCAGTCCTGGACCCCTCAAAAAAGCTTTGTAGATTTCAAAGGATTTGGACTGGTACAACAATCAAGTGAGGACTAATGATTCATTCTCTCCTCCCCACTCCTGCCCCTTGTATTCCTGTCACTAAAAAAGTTGCTTTCCAGACAGACAAAACTGCTTTTATAGGTGACACCAAGAACTACTCAAGATTCACCTACATAGTGATTATCCCAGAAATTTTACTTCCAGTTACTGCTGAGTCTTCCAACTTAGGGAAGAAATGAAATGAAGTAAAAATGTATTCTCCTTTTTTCTCAGACAGTCCACCAGTGCCAGACCTTGCCCTAAAGTGACACTGCATCTGAGTACCAGGTCTAGGTTACAAAAAGGTCCTAGCCAGAAAATTTAACACATAGACACACACCCACACACACACAAAAATCTGAAGGAAAAAGAGAAAAAGTAGGAACTGAAGATTTCTAACTGAAAGAGGAATTCTTCTAATCATCCATCTAGGAACTTCTAATTAGTAGTCAACAAAAACAAATTAACTAGTCATCACTAATGAGACATTCATGAATTTGCACAAATAAAATGACCATAATATGTAACTTTTAAAATCCCATTTGTCTGAAAATATATACATAACCTACAATATACCAGAAAAACATTTCCTTTTATACATATTAATTTAAAACTAAGTTACAAACTTATGTGACTTAATTAGAATTTTCAAGCCTATTTAAAAATTTGGGTCCACAAAGGAAGATGAGTACCACAACAGAATAAAATGTAGATTTGACTAAGGATGCAAAAAACTTATTCAAATTATACCAGAACAGGCTTCAATGAGAAGTAAATGCTTCAAAGTATATGAGAAAAGTTAGAAACAATAAAATAAAAATATAAATGCTAATGTCTTTCCTATCACATGAACTATAAATTGAGGTCACACCATTAACTTACTAATTAATTTACTCTTCTTTGAAAGTTTTCCTCCATTTTTGTTTTCAAATTATTCTTTGCTTTAAGTTGCCATCACACGTCTACCAAATCATGTCTTACCCAAACATGAGCATCATCAAAACCAGAGTGACATTGGTGAAAGTCTATTGAGTTATTTTCCTATTTCTTCTCTTCATTTGTAGAGTAAATAGCTGAAGTTTTTACAATCTCTTTTCAATTAAAAAAGAAAAAGAAAAAATCCAGGACACAAATTTTGAGTCTATTAATAAAAGCACAAGAAAAGAGGGTCTTAATAAATGAGAATGGCTCCCCTGCTCCGTGAAACTTACAATATCGTAAGGAAAGTAGGAAATTCACACTTTAAATATGGCTGAGAAAGAGGCTTATTTTTGAATAATTATTCCTGAAGCCCAATTTCGAAAATCTTGTCAATAAACATATATCAGTTCCAGTATCTTCACTTCAATCCATAATTACATCTTTCCAAGGTCTCATCTACCGGTAGCATAAAACACAAACCATTTTAATCTGGATGAGTAGCAGAATTATTAAGAAACTGTTAAATAACTAAGCAATTAAAACTACATAAATGTACTAACTAGTAGTAAGATAAATCCCTATACCCTGAATTTCTAAGATTACAAGGGTTATATTAAAAATAAGGTCTCTTCACGTTTATATTTCATATTTTTAAAAGGAAAAAAAGCTATGTTTATCTGAAGCATGGTTTGAGAAAACTTTTGAAAAATAACTTTCTAAAACAACCCTCCAGATTGCTTATCTGTAGATTTGAGACTGAAACAATTACAAACCAAATGCCAAACAGAATTGACATACTTAAGCTGACTACAGAGGAATTAGCAAAGCAATACTCTAGCACTGCTCAGAAAAAAATAATTTGTTAAAAAGACTGTGACTGAAAATATTCCATGTTGGCAGCTACGATAAACCGAAGTACATACAACAGCACCATACAAAACCACCAAAGGGAAAAAAAAAAAAAGAATAAAAGACATCTGCTATATCAACAGCAGTTAATGTTTCAACTGCTAGTAAACATCTGGTGAAATATCTCCACTTCTATACGAGATGGGGTGTAGGGGATGAAGGTAGCAGGGAAGACTAATATCCACTGAAAACCAGTTCTCCAAATGAAATAATTTGCTTTCCATATGTAAATGCCAATGCATTTTATTATGTAAATAAACACTGATGACTTATTAAAATTTTAATAACTTGCACAGAAGTTATCATAAAATAGCATCCACTTGCTGAATTTTAATATTTTTAATTCATATTACAGATATGAAAATCAGGTAAGTTTGCAAATCTCAAAATATACAATGTTCCTTCTGAATGATCAGTAATCAGGAAGCCAGTGAAAGACATATATTTGATAAAAATATATCCAAATGCACATAGTGAAAGTCTCAGTTTCACGGTGTAACTATTTTTACAGACACAAATTGTTGCGTGCCTGCATCAATTTTCTTAGTCTCTTTTTGAAACTGTCATTTGTTATAATCTAAATAGTTCACTAAAAAATTAGAAATTTGAAAATCTACAGCTTGTATCCACAAAACTCTCCAAAAATTGCCATTTAGGTACTAAAGCCAATAATTTCAAATATTACAAGACTAGATCCCAGCAACTGGCACCATAACTGGCACAGAATGAACTGCATAAGCTTCTGAATTTACTGCAACAGTACCATGAACTTTGAAAACTTGAAGTGTAAAGATATTTTCCCAACTTTTAAAATTACTTCTTTAAAAATCCAAAAATCTGAAAAAATTTCATACTCCCACAATTTTCAATGTAGTTCAAATTATCTGAAAGCCTCCCAATATAACCAAGTAGCTTAAGACACTACCCTTCACAAACAAGATCCTACCGACACCATTCAAGTATTATCAACTATGAAGAATTTTCAAACCACATAAATTATGCTAACTTATTTAGAAAAAGATAATGCCAAATATCAGACCCCCTCCTTTCATTTTACTTTCCCCAGTTTCTGATAAATAGTTGCCAAAAGTAACCACCTAGGGAATGTGAGGACAAAGTAGCACTCTTCAACTCCCAGGACCTAAATCTTTCACTGCCGAGAAATAAGCAAGACCAAATAATCAAAAGTAAGATCTCTTTTTCTCTAATAGGTCTGGAATGCGCAAAAAGGAAGACTCTAAATCTAAGACCATATTGCTGCATCTTTCCATCTCATACAAATGCGAATACTGTGCACGGGTGTTCGTGCCTACATCAAATGTTAGTTAGGAGCACAGCTTTTTGTCTGAGTCTATCTGCCCCCTTTGACAAATACCGAAATCATAACTAGAGCGAGAAATGAGGTCTGAGCAGAGACAGCTACCGCACAGTAAAGGGCGAAATGCTCAGGAGAGCTCAAAATCCAAGTGTGACTTGAGGGGTGATGGAGGACAACTCCGGCCTCCCCACTTCGGGTTCGCTCAACGCCTTTCCCCAAGATACCCACGCCAATTCACAGAACGCTTACCTCCTCCTCCAGCTCCCTTGGCAAGCGCAGTCCGGAGGCACCACCGCCGCCTCCGCTCCGAGGAGCGGGGGAGGCCACTCTCTGTCCCCGCGCCTGGCCCCGGGAGGACGACGACGAGAAGGAGGTGCGCGCGCGGCTCCCGGGAACCGGCCCTCGGCTAGTGAGGGACTCCCGGGGCAGGCGAGAAGCGGAACCCTCCCGCTGTTTCGCCAGGGTCAGGTGAGACTGGCACGTAGGATGAAAAAGAACGAAAACTGTAGAATATGAAAAGACAAAAAAAACACTGCCAGCCCGCTAGGAGGATCGCCTCAAATGCCGCCGGAAGTCGGGGTTGGTCCTGTTCCTCTCTAGACCGAGGCAGCTTCCGGCCGCCAGATTAGTCGTCAGCGCTCAGGCACCGCCCCTTCGCGGACAAGCCGCTGGGCGTAACGTCGACTCTGAGGAGTGAGTGTGGCGGGCGATGGATAACAGCAAGTCTGCGCATTCATTGCGAGAGATCCCTGGAGGGTAAACTGGGGGCCAGAGACAACTAAAATTCCCAATCAAAAGTGAATTGAAGGCCTGGCCCGGTGGTTCACGCCTGTAATCCTAGCACTCTGGGAGGCTGAGGCGGGGGTGGATCGCTCAAGGTCAGCAGTTCGAGACCAGCCTGAGCAAGAACGAGACCCTGTCTCTACTAAAAAATAGAAAGAAATGATCTGGACAACTAAAAAT
>CAUYSK010068015.1:0-29624 GCA_963575035.1 Avahi laniger | reverse complement strand
GAGGGTGTTAGCAGGAGGGCAGAGCAGCCCCCTCTCCGCTGAGAACGGAAGTAGCAAAGGGTGCAGAAACAGCCCGGGAAGTGCGTGGGCTCATTCTTTGCCATTTTCACTAGGCAGACTTGCTCTGTTAAATACTGGATGAATGCATCTACATTATAACCGAGTTCTCCTTTAATAGAGTTTTTTATTCCAGATCTTTAGTTAAAATGCTCAATTATTTTAAAGTAGTCATAATTGGCACCCACTGTTCCACGGGTGAGCAGAATTTCTCAGCCTCACGACTATTGACATTTGGGGCCAGGTACTTCTTCACCGCGGGGCTGTCCTGTGCCCCGTAGGGTGGCGAACAGCATCCCTGACCTCTACCCGCCAGCTGCCAGCACGCGCCTTCCCCAGTCACGCCAACCCAGAATGTCTCCAGACATTGCCATTTGACCCCTGGGGGCACAGTCATCCCTGGTCAAGAAACCCCACTTTAGAGGGTGTGGGACCGCCACACCTGTGATGTCGGGGGCCTGGGGCAACCCAGGCTCCTGGACCTTGCTCCAGCCCCGCCCGCAGGCTGGGACCTTCCCCGCGAGGGCTGAGGGGCTGGGGTCCTCCAGGCTCTTATTTCGACCAGCCGGGGTGCGCAGGGGTCTTTACGTACGCATGCGCGTTGGGGACATGCCAGGAGCGGAGGGGCTGTGCCGAGGGCTGCGCATGCTCAAGCGAAAGGGACATTGCCCAGTAGTTTCCCGAAGTGATGAGCCGGTCAACGCTCCTAGCGGAGGGTCAAAATCGCAGGGGACACTGAGCGTCTCCGGCCGTCTTGGGGACCCGGCCAGCACCGCAGACGGGTGGCCCCAGGTGCCACGTCCTCGTGAGAAACGGGAGCCTTCCTCAGTCGTTAAGGGCTCCTGGGTCCCCTCCCTCCGTCGGGAAGCAGTGACACAGGCAGCCTCTGGGTGGCGCCCAGCCCCGAGGTTCCAGGGCCCCGGCCTCTTCCGAGCGCGCGGCGGCTCAGGCACCGACTGCTGGGCAAGCCGGGCCCTGCCCTGCGCCGGGCTGCGCAAAGGGTGCGGGAGGTGTTCAGGGCCAGGGACGGCAAAGACGCTTCCCTGACGTATGTGTGACCTGTGTGTGCACATATATGTGTTGCGTGCATGTGCGTGTTGGGGATGGGGAGCGGGGAGGACGTGGTGTGCTCCTAGAGTAGACTCAATTCTTGCTGAAGGTGAGGAAGTTGTGCCGAAATGTCTTAGAAGACAGCAGCTTACCCGGGGGCACACACACACATATTAATTTTTTTCAAGTACAAAATTCAAAAGGCACAAAGAGTTTCACAGTGTAAAAGCAGGTGTCCCTGGCCGGGCGTGGTGGCTCACACCTGTAATCCTAGCACTCTGGGAGGCCGAGGAGGGAGGATCACTCGAGGTCAGGAGTTCCAGACTAGCCTGAGAGAGAGCAAGACCCCATCTCTACTAAAAAAATAGAAAGAAATTAGCCGGAAAACTAAAAATACATACAGAAAAAATTAGCTGGGCATGGTGGCGCATGCCTTTGGTCCCAGCTACTCGGGAGGCTGAGACAGAAGGATCACTTGAGCCCAGGAGTCTGAGGTTGCTGTGAGCTAGGCTGACGCCATGGCACTCTAGCTCGGGCAAAAGCGCGAGACTTTGTTTAAAAAAAAAAAAAAAAGCAACTGTCCCTTTCACTCTGTCCCAGCCTCTACATATCCCTTTCCTGCAGTGAAAATAATTTAAACACAGTGAAACAGAATATGTGTATACACACACACACACACACACACGCGCACACGCACACACACACACGCACACACACGCACACACACGCACACACACATGCACACACACACATAATTTTTTTTTAGTTTGGGAAGGAGAAGGACCCTCACCCCCTATACACACAAGTGCACCCACGTGCACACACCCCCACACACATTCATTTCCTTTGGCATTTATTCTAGGGTAGGCTATAAACAGATTTGGGTGGATTCTGCAAAAGAATTAATTCCCTTATAGAGTTAGGGGTCTCTCTTTACAGCTCTGTGTTCACACAGGACTTGAGTCAAATGAGCTCCCCCAGGCCTGCAGATCTGGGGTGCATGTGTGTTTTAAAAGATCTGCTACCATTTTGGGGAGCGATGCTGGGGAAAACAGCAGAAAAGGGTGAGGAAGAAGTGATGCTAGAGGAATCATTCCTTCATGCATTTCTTGAAGGTGTATCTCATATTTTTGGTTGTAACTCTGCAGGAGTCTTGCGTATCTCTGACACCTTTGGTGTTGACAGATTGGCTGACTGGAGTTTATTAAGAAATGTCAACGTGTGCTCAATTTGCTGGAAACAAGTTGGTTCCATTTTTTTAACGTGGGATATGTAAGAGTATTTGAAGCTACTTCTCATTTCTTCCCATCCACAGGGAGACCCACTGCTGGGGGGCTGCACCCCAGCCTTTCTCCTCCAGCTTCCGTCACCATCTCCAATGAAACTGATGCCCTGAGGGCCTCTAGGATGTGTGACTTTCAGACGCCGTGTTGCTTGTAAAGGTATCTGGGGTCTTACAGGCCTGTCGAACTCAGTGCTGCATCACAGCGAGGGGGCCTACTTTTGGTGGGATAGGGGGCAGGGTCTTGACCGTGAGCTCCTCGCTTAAAAGCTTGTAGTCCTTGGAAACTCACTGAGTGCCCTGAGCTGCTGAGTCTTCCCCTTTAAAATGTGGATAAGGTGACATCTGGTGTTGCCATCCCTTTGTAATCACTCATTCGTGCCTGCTCCACTCGTGTTCGATGGCCGGTGGCAGGACACAGTGACATCACAGGTGCCAGGGGCCACATACCCTCAGCCTCTTTCCCAGCAAGCCCCAGTAGCCTTCCATGGAAATGCAGCCACCTGCCCGTTGGCCAGCTCAGGAGAGCCAGGCCCGGCTAAGTCATGAGGCATCTTCCCCTGCCAGGGGACTGAGTCAGCCCCAAGTCTGTTTTTCTTTCTTTCTTATTTTTCTTTTTTTGAGACAGAGTCTCACTCTATCACTCTGAGTAGAGTGCTGTGGCATCATCATAGCTCACTGCAACCTCCAGCTCCGGGGCTCCAACGATCTTCCTGCCTCAGCTTCCCAAGTAGCTGGGACTACAGTCATGTGCCACCACACCTGGCCTATTTTTCTAGATTTTGTGGAGACAGGGTCTCGCTCCGCTCAGGCTGGTCTGGAACTCCTGACCTCAAGCGATCCTCCCACCCTGGCCTCCCAGAGCGCTGGGATTACAGGTGTGAGCCACCTCGCCTGGTCCCAATTCATTTTTAAAAAGCCCTCTGACTGGCAAACTGTCGTCATCATGCAATACTCACTGGTGCAGCAATGCCAGCTGGGGGGCAGTGCTCACACTGAGGGAGGGAAGATACCCGCAGAAGAATTTCAGAGTTAGAACCCTTCCCCTCTGCCTGCTGTCCAGACCCATGTGGACAGAAAAGACAGCACAGAAATTGCTGGCAATTTGAGGCATTTCGGCACTAGTAAAATACCATCCTGGACCTTGAGCTTTGGTCTTTGAAAGATGATCTAAACTTGGCCAACTTTATAACACTCAAGACAACCAGCAAATGGACCTTAGTTTAAATATTCTCCTTGAGTCCTGAAATTTTATTTATTTCTCATAATTCAGCACTATCTTGTTTTCCGTGTAGCAGCACAATCCACTTAGGTGCTCCTTTTGCGTATGAGGTGATGGGGAGGACAGATCTCATTGACTTGGAGACAGGACACCTGGTCTGAGTCCCCTGAGCCAGTGGAGACCAACAGGGGACCCTCCCTTCCTATTACTTCAGCTGAGGCTGCTGCTCCTTTGTGAGTGATGGGTGTTAATCCCATCTTCCTTGGGGGTTTGGAGTCACTGAGAAAATCAGTATGCATGAGATCTAAAAAATTGTCATATATTCTGCAAAGTTAACATTGTTTCATCTTAGTAGTTCCCTCATCATTCCTCTAACATTCAGTTCTCAACTTGTTTCTAGCTGGTCACAGTTATAAATAGTGCTGTGGCTTAAAATTTTTGTAAAAAATTAATTCATAGACATTATTTTTTAGAGCACATTTATTAATAGGTTTGCAGAAAAACAAGTGGAAAGTACAGAGTTCCCATATTCCCCTTTGTTCTTCCTTCTATTGTTAAGACCTTGCAAGAGTGTGGTACATTTGTTGCAATTGATGAGCCAATATTGATACATTACTATTAACTAAAGTCCCTAATTTACATTAGGATTCACTCTTTCTGTTGTACATTCTATGGGTTTTGATAAATGTATAATCCACCATTACAGTATCATACAGAATAGTGTCACTGCCCTAAAAGCCAGCCACTGTAGCATTTCACACACTCTCTTTTCCTCTTTTTTGGCTATTTCATTGAGGTCCTAGTATAGGGTGTGAATTACCTTTATACTTTCATTTCATGTTGCTATTTTGCTCAACGCAAAGATTCTATTTGTAGCATCATGTGGAATATAGAAATTCATGTTTCCCAGTGACCCTGTAGTATTGGACTTTATTATTTTAATTATTGTTGCTAATTCGAGATTAAAATTTTTATTTCATAATAACTTTTTATTATAAAAATTGATTAATGCTTCTTTAAAAATCCCAACAATACATATAATTTATTGAATGTCTGCTGGGTGCCAGATCCTCTTCTAGGCTGTGGGGCTGCAGAGAACAAGACAGACATGGGTATTGTCTTCAGGGAGCTCATATTTGGGTGGGGAAGACAGATTATAAACAAGTAAGTCTTTATGAAAGCATATGGCAAGTGGTGGCAAGTGCCCATAAGCAACCTGAATGCAGGTCAGAACTACCTGTGGAGCTTCAGAAACATTCCAGGGCCCATTTGGGATCAGCTGAATCAAAACCGAGCCGTGGGTGTGGTGAAAGCTCCAGGTGAGTCTCAGAACACCCGGAGTTGAGAATCTCTGGGGTAGACAGGTGGGAGTGGGTAGTGACCTTGGTTTTAGAGAGGGTGGCAGGGATGTCCTCTCCAACAACGTGCATTTACTTAGGAGGTGATGAAGACAGGAAGGAGCTGTTGGGAGATTGAGGAAGGGCATTCCAGGAGGGGGAACAGCCTCTGCAAAGCTGAGGTGGGCATGGCTTGACGCCCCTGCCTCTCCCCATCCTGGGGTGCGAGGCTCCTGCAGCCCCCAGCTCCTGTCAGGGACATGGGATTGCTTGGCGATTGGCCAGAGAGTAGGGAGAAAAGAAAAAAAGGAAAAGAAAACTTTTCTCTCATTTTCTCTAAGCGTTGTGAGGCCTCTTTCTCTGCTGCTGCAGCTCTCTGTGTCCTTGGCCATGCCTTCTGGGCTTTGGGCTGGTTGAGTTCAGGCCACTGGCAGGAGAGAGGAATGGTAAGCTTCCTGCTGGTTCCGTGGCCCCTCGAATTCTGATCTTTCTCTCCCGTCAACCCTCTGTTGTCATTTACTTTCAGGGCTCCCAAACAGCTGGTCCGTAAATTCTTCCCGGGCCTTGTAACTGCAGTCAATGGGAGAGACAGGCCTGGAGCTGGAGGGTCTGACCTTTGTCCCATTTTGCAGAGAGAAGACTGAACTGAATTTGTCTAGCGGACTCACAGGGCTGGTAAAAGGGGACATTATTGGCCACTGAGCCAGCGATGGACACCCTCACCCGCTGGGCCCCTCTGCAGGTTTCAAGGGCTGGCCTGAGGCCAGGCTGGTCCCTTTCTGTCTGCACCCCCTGCCCTCCACTATCTCTTCCTCCCCACACGATCCACCACGATTTACCTAAGCAAGTTCCTTTTATTGAACACATAGGCTGGTTTCATTTTAACATTATAAATACCGTTATGGTGCAACTCCATGCACATAAATCTTTGAGCACCCCTCTGATTGTTTCCTTAGAAGAAATTTCTGGAAGCAGAGTTGTTGACTTTAAGAGCATGAAACATTTAAGGCTTCTGTTAAAAAACGACCAAGTCTTAGGGGACATTCAAGGGAACGTCCTTACAGTCCTCCGGTGCCTTTGGTGACTGTTGCTCAGGGTGGTCCTCTGGTGTGGGAGAGCCAATGAACGAGGGCTTGTCTTGCCACCCTCGACCACAGGTGGGGCACAGGCGAGCCCGGGTGTCCTCAGTCCTGTGCGTCCCTCGGGGAGGAGTGTGCTCTGCCCAGCTTTGCACACAGCCTCCACACCTGCCCTGGAGCAGAGCTCCCTGCCGCACTTTGACAAAGGACTAGGAGGTCCCCGCCCAGACGAGTGACTCAGACCCATCCTGCATCGGCTGGTTTGACAGTTAGGCATTCTCCTTCTTTGAATCCTTCGCTCATCGCCCCTAACTCATTAAGCCTCCCTACTTCTGCATACTTTCCCCTTTCAATGTTTAAAGCTTATTACTATGGTTGTGCTTTTTCTGAATGGGACAAAAATCTCAATATTCTTTCATCTCTCTCTGGTCTCTCTCTGTCACCTTCCCCCGACGTCCTACCCCCAGACCGTCTCTACCTGTTCACTACGGTTTTCACCTGGGATTAATTTCTAGTAGTGGACACTGCTGGTGTCCCATCACTGCCATAAATCCCTTCCACAAGAATCCTTGCCTCAGGCTCTGCTTCTACAGAACTTGACCTAAAGCATGAGGAACACACACACACACACACACACACACACACACACACACACACTTTATTGATACATGATATTTCTACATATTTATAGGGCATGTGTGATATTTTATTACATGCATAGACTGTGTAAGGATCAATTAGAGTATTTTCAGTGTCTACCACCTCGAGTACTTGTCATTTCTATGTATTGGGAATGTTTCAAGTCCTCTTGTCTAGCTATTTTGTATACAATACACTGTTAACCACAGTCATCCTACTCTGCTATCGAACATCAGAACTTATTCCTTCTGCTTACATATGTTTGTACCCATTAACCAACCTCTTTATCCCTCCCCAGCCCCCCACCCTTCCCAGCCTCTGGTATGTATCATTCTGCTCTCTTGCTCCGCAAGATCAACATTTCCAGCTCCCACGTATGGGTGAAAAGGTGCGATATTTGTCTTTTGGTGCTTGGATTATTCACGTAACGTAATGAACTCAGTTCCATTGATGTTGCTGCAAATGACATGATTACATTCTTTTTTTTATGGCTGAACAGTACTCAATTGTGTATTTATACCATATTTTCTTTATCCATTTGTCTGTTGATGGACATTTAGGTTGATTCCGTATCTTTGGTATTGCGAATAGTGCTGCAGTAAACATGAAAGTACAGGTATCCCTTTGATATACACTGATTTCCTCTGAATAAATACCTAGCAGTGAGATTGCTGGATCATTTGGTAGTTCTGTCTTTTGTTTGTTTCTTTTGTTTTTGAGATAGGGGCTCACTCTGTTGCCTGGGTTAGAGTACAGTTCTCTCATCATAGTTCACTGCAACCTCAAACTTCTGGGCCCAAGTGATCCGCCCGTCTCAGCCGCCAGAGGAGCTGGGACTGCAGGTACATGCCACCACACCTGGCTAATTTTTCTATTTTTTGTAGAGATGGGGTCTCGCTATGTTGCTCTGACTGGTCTTGAAGTCCTGATCTCAAGCAATACTCTTGCCTTGGCCTCCCAAAATGTTAGAATTACAGGTGTAAGGTGTAGTGCCCAGCCTATGTTGGGCTTTTTGAAAAATCTCCATACTGTTTTCTATAGCAGCTGTACTAATTTACATCCCCACCAACAGTGTAGAAGAGTGATCTTTTTCCACATTCTTGTCATTTTTGTCCTTCATTTTTGTCTTTTTCATAATAGCCATTCTAATTGGGGGAGGATGATATCACATTGTAGTTTTGATTTGCATTTCCCTGATGATTAGTGATATTGAGATTTTTTTCATATACTTGTTGGTTATTTGAATGTCTTATTTTGAGAATGGTCTATTCATATCCTTTGTCCACTTTTTAATGGGATTATTTGGTTTTTTATTGTTGAGTTGTTTGCGTTCCTTGTATATGCTAGATGTAAGGCCTTTGTCAGATGAGTGGTTTGCAAATCATTTCTCCCATTCAGCAGGTTGTCTCTTCACTCTGTGTTTGCTGTGCAGAAGCTGTTTGGTTTAATGCAGTCATTTGTCTGTTTTGGGTTTAGTTGTCTGTTTTGGGGGTCTTGTTGATAAAACCTTTGCCTAGTCCAACATCGTGAAGTGTATTCACTATGTTTTCTTCTAGTAGGTTTGTAGTTTGTATCCTGCGTTTAAGTATTTAATTCATTTTTAGCTGATTTTTGTATATGGTGAGAGACAGGGTCCCAGTTTCCTTATTCTTCATATGGATATCAAATTTTCCCAGCACCATTTATTGAAGAGGGTGTACGTTTCGCAGGGTATGTTCTTAACGCCTTTGTCTGAAGTCAGTTGGCTGTAAATAAGTGATTTATTTCTGGGTTCTCTACTCTCTTCCATTGGTCTATGTGCCTGTTTTTATTAATATACCAATATGATGCTGTTTGGGTTACTATAGCTTTGTAATGTATTTTGAAGTCAGGTAGTGTGATGCCTCCAACTTTGTCCTATTTGCTCATGATTGCTTTGGCTGTTTGGGCTCTTTTTGGTTTCACATGAATTTTAGGATTGTTTCTTCTTCTTCTGTGAAAAATGACATTGGTATATTGACAAGGATTGCATTGAATCTGTAGATTGCTTTGGGCCATATGGTCATTTTAATGACATTAATTCTTCCAATTTGTGAGTATGGGATGTCTTTCCATTCGTTTGTGTCCTCTTCAATTTCTTTCATTAGTGTTTTATAGTTTTCCTTGTAGAGATCTTTTACCTCCTTGGTTAAATTTATTATTAGGTTTTGTTTTGTAGCTATTATAAATGGGATTGTCTTCTTGATTTCTTTCTCAGCTTTTTATTATTGCTGTACAAAAATGCTACTGATTTTTTTATGTTGACTTTGTATCCTGCAACTTTATTGAATTTGTTCACTAGTTCTAAGAGTTTTTGGTGGATTCTTTAGGTTTTTCTAGATATAAGATCATGCCATCTGCAAAGAGAAACAATTTGGCTTCTTCTTTTCCAATCTGGATGTCTTTTATTTCTTTCTCTTGCCTGATTGCTCTGGCTAAGACTTCCAGCACTATGTTGAATAGGAGAAGTGAACGTGAGCATCTTTGTCTTGTTCCAGTGCTTAGAGGAACAGCTTTTCCCCATTCAGTATGGTGTTAGCTGTGGGCTTGTCCTATACAGCCTTTACTATGCTGAGGTATGTTCCTTCTATCCCTAGTTTGTTGAGAGTCTTTATCATGAAGCGATATTGAATTTTATTGAATGGTTTTTCTGCATCTATTGAGATGATTCTTTGATTTTTGCCCTTTATTCTGTTGATGTGATGTATCACATTTATTGATTTGCCTATGTCGAACCACCCTTGCATCCCTAGTATAAATCCCAGTCAATCATGATGTATTATCTTTTTGATGTATAGTTGGATTTGGTTTACTATTAATAGTATTTTGTTAAGGGTTTTTGCATTTATGTTTATTGGGGATATTGGCCTGTAGTTTTCTGTTTTGTTGTTGCATTTTTGTCTGATTTTGATATCAGGATAATGCTGGCCTCATAGAATGAGTTAGGGAGAATTCCCTAACTCGTTTGATCTTTTGAAATAGTTTGAGAATTCAGTTAATTTTTCTTTGAAATTTTGGTTAAATTCGGCAGTGAATTCATCTAATCCTGGACTTTTCTTTGTTGGGAGATTTTTTATTACTGACTCAATCTCGTTACTCATTATTGGTCTGTTCAGGTTTTTTACTTTTTCCTGATTCAATCTTGGTTGTATGTGTCCAGGAATTTATTGATTTTCTCTAGGTTTTCCAATTTGTCAGCATCTGGTTTTCATAATAGTCTCTGATGATCTTTTGTGTTTCTGTGGTGTTGGTTGTAATGTCTCCTTTTTCATTTCTGATTTTATTTATTTGGGTCTTCTCTTTCTTTCTTTTTTTTCTTGGTTAATCTATATAGTAGTTTATTAATTTTATTTATCTTTTTAAAAAATCAACTTTTTATTTTGTTGATCTTTTGCATTGTTTTTTAATTTCTATTTCATTTAATTTTGGTCTGATTTTTATTATTTCTTTCCTTCTATTAATTTTGTACTTGGTTAGTTCTTGCTTTTCTAGTTCTTTGAAGTGCATCATTGGATCATTTCTTCAAAATAATTTTTATTTTTTTTGATGTAGAAATTTATTGCTATAAACTTCCCTCATACTACTGCTTTTACTGTATTCCACAGGTTTTGGTATGTTGTATTTCCATTTTCATTTTTTGATTTCCATCTTAATTTCTTCCATGATTCAGTGGTCATTCAGGATTATGTTGTTTAATTTACACATATTTTCATAGTTTCCAAAGTTCTCCTTGGTACTGATTTCTAGTTTTATTCCACTGTGGTCTGAGAAGATACCTGGTATGATTTTGATTATTAAAAATTGTTGATACTTGTTTTGTGCCTTAACATATGGTCTATCCTAGAGGATATTTCACATGCTAATGAAAATGTGTATTCTGTAGCTTTTGGATGAAATGATCTGTAAATGTCTGTTAGATCCATTTGGTCTAAAGTCCAGTTTAAATCCAGTGTTTCCTTGTTAATATTCTGTCTAGATGATCTATCTTATGCTGAGAGTGGGGTGTTTAAGTCCCCAACTATTGTTTTAGAGTCTATTTCTCCCTTTAGCTCTAATATTATTTGCCTTATGTATCTGGGTGCTCCAGTGTTGGGTGCATGTATGTTTAGAATTGTTATTCTTTAGAATTGATCTCTTTATCGTTACAAAATTACTCTCTTTGTCTCTTTTTATTGTTTTTGACTGAATGTTTATTTTATCTGATATATATAGAGCTACTCCTGCTCACCTTTGGTTTCCTTTTGCATAGAATGTTTTCCCTTTCGTTTATTTTCTTTTACAGGTGAAATGAGTTTCTTATAGGCAGCACATAGTTAGGTCATTTAAAAAAATTCTTGCAGCCAGTCTGTGTCTTTTACATGGAAAATTTAATTCATTTACATTCAATGTTATTGATATGTGAAAGAAAAAAAAAACCTGTCTGTCAAAAATACCATACCCAGCAAAGATTCCCTTCGTAAATGAAGGAGTAAAGTTTGTAGCTGTTAGATGAAATGTTTTTAAATGTCAAAGCCATACAGAGGACATATTCCTGTCATTTAATTAATTGATTTCTAGTTATTTTGTGTAGCCTTTGTTCCTTTCTTTCTGTTATTGTTTATCATTGTGGTTTGGTGATTTTTCTGTAGTGGTAACATTTGGGTCCTTTCTCTTTCTTACTTGTGTGTTTGCTTGACCTGTGGGTTTTATACTTTATGTGTTTTAATGATGGTAGATATTGTCCTTTCACTTGCAGGTGTAGGAATCCTTTAAGCATTTCCTGTAGGGTCAGTCTAGTGGTGATGAATTCCTGTGGCTTTTGCTGTCTGGGAAAGGTTTTATTTCTTCTTCATTTATGAAGGGCATATTTGCTGGGTATAATATTTTTTGGCTCACATTTTTTTTTTTTAGTACTTTGAATATATTATCTCATTCTCTCCTGGTTGTAAGGTTTCTGGTGAGAAATTCACTGTTAGTCAGATTGGGGTTCCCCATAAGTGACTGGTTGCTTTTCTCTTGCTGTTTTTAGAATTCTCTCTTTGACTTTTGACAGTTTGACTAGAATGTGCTGTGGTGAAGATCAATTTGCATCATATTGGTTTGGGGATCTCTGAGTTTCCTGTATCTGGATGTCTACATCTCTTGCTAGACTTGGGAAGTTTATAGCTATTATTTCATTAAATAAGTTTCCTATCCAGTTTGTTTTCTCTTCACCCTTTGGGACACCAAAAATTTGAATATTTTCTCCCCTTATGGTGTCCCATATGTCATGTGAGCTTTGCTCATTATTTCTTATTTCTTTATTTTTGTCTGACTGGGTTATTTCAAAAGACCTGTCTTCAAGTTCTGAAATTCTTTTGTCTGCTTGATCTAGTTTATTGTTGACGCTTTCAAATGTATTTTGTATTTCATTTAATGAATTCTTCACTTCCAGAATTTTTTTTTTTTTTGAGACAGAGTCTCACTCTTTTGCCCGGGCTAGAGTGAGTGCCATGGCATCAGCCTAGCTCACAGCAACCTCACACTCCTGGGCTCAAGCGATCCTCTTGCCTCAGCCTCCCGAGTAACTGGGGCTACAGGCATGCGCCACCATGCCCGGCTAATTTTTCTATATATTTTTAGTTGTCCAATTAATTTCTTTCTATTTTTAATAGAGACGGCTTCTCGCTCTTGCTCGGCTGGTTTCGAGCTCCTGAGCTCAAACAATCCGCCCGCCTCGGCCTCCCAGAGAGCTAGGATTACAGGCGTGAGCCACCGTGCCCGGCCTACTTCCAGAAATTTTGTTTGGTTCTTTTTTATGATATCTATTTATTTGGTGAATTTCTTATTCATATTCTGAATTATGGTTCTGATTTCTTTGCATTGTTTTTGTGTATTCTCTTGTATCTCATTCAGTTTTTTAATATCATTATTTTGAATTCTTTTTCTGGGATTTCATAAAATTCTTTTAGATTGAAATCTGTTGCTGGAGAATTACTGTGTTCCTTTGACAATGCCATATTTCCTTGCTTCTCCATGTTTCCTCTATCTTTATGTTGATATCTGCACATCTGGTGTAATAGTAACTTCTTCCAATTTTTTGAATTTACTTTCACAGAGGAACACTTTTTCCTCAGGGTGTAACTATGGTGTTGTGTGAGTAGGGCACTAGTGTTTTGGTTCTGGGTGTGTGCAGTAGTGTACTCTCTGTGTGACTTCTTCAGTTGTAAACAACATCAGTGGTGTCTGTGGTTTCCTCATTGGCTTAGGGTGTGGTTATTACAGGTGAAGTTTTGCTGGGGATGGAGTGGCCAGGTAGGCTAGTCCTTGGGTCCCAGTGGTGGTAGTGGTGGCCCAAGCATGCCTGCCCTTGTGCCCGAGGGTGGTGCATGCTTCTACCAGTGCTAGCAGGTCCAGGTGGCCTAATATTTGGGTCTCCAGGTGGCTTGCTTGGGGGCCAGCAGTGGTAGTGGCAGTCTTGGAAGATGGGCAGGTTCTCAGGCTCTTAGGCAGCAGGCATGGCATGGATGATGGCAGTACAGTGGTGGCACAAACCTCTGGTTCTCAAGTCACCCATGTTGATGTTGGCAGTGGCTGTGAAGGGCTGGACAGGTCAGTCCCCAGGCCCACAGGTGGTGCACGTGGGTGGGTGCCAGCCATAGCAGTAGTGGCAGGTTGGGTGAGCTTGATCTCAGGCTTCCAGAAAAAGTGCTCAGGTGTCAATGGTGGTGGACTAGGCTAGGTGTTCCTCAGGCCCTCTGGTGGTGCATGCAACTGCTGGTTGGGGTAGGCAGGATGGGGTAATCTCCAGGCCCAAGGTGAAATGCTTGGGTGGGGGTGGCAGTGGATGGGCTGTGGCCCTGCTGTTGGGAAGGGCGGAGTCACTTTCATTGGCAACAGCCATATGTAGGCATTTGGGGCACATACACTCTGCTTGGGCTTCAGTCCCAGTGGCTGCTGCAGGGAAGGGAGTTTGTCCTCAGGGCATGTGAAAATGCAGAGGGGCTTCACTGCTGGGGGCAGCTGGGTCTTTGCCAGTGGCTTGGGCTTTAGCCCTGGCAGCATCAGCCTGTCCCTGCAGTGGCTGTGGGTGGGGAATGTCAGTGGGGCACCAGAGATGTGGAGGTGCAGCTGTTGGGCCCCAGGGCTGGATGCAGTCTGGTGGGGGTCGGGCTCTCGATGTGGCACTTTGCTGTAGCTGCTTAGGGCTGGGGTGTGTGTGACCCCAAGTGAGCTCCCTCTCTGCAGCAGTGCCATAGGATGACCTCTAGGCAGCTCTCTCTGCTAGTCTCGGGGACTACGAAGGTCTAGGGGCTTTCTCATGGCTAGGACACAGGAGTCCGTGGTAGGAATGTTAACTATTGGGGGTCACTCACTTACCCTTTCCCACGTTAGGGACCTCTCTGGGTTCTCAGCTGATCCCGGCCAGGAAGGTGGTCTCGTTTCTTTCTCCTTCCTTGCTTTAGGTGTGTCCTGTCACTTCTCTGTTGAATTCCAGTGTTCTCACTTAGATGATCTATTCCAAGTGTGATTATCTGCGCATAATTCTGGTTCTTTGTAGAGGAGGCAAGCACCAGATGCCTCTAGTCAGTCATCCTGAAGCCCCTCCAGGAACCTAGTATTTTTGACTCATTGCTAATTTCAAAAACAAAAAATTTTTTTCTTTTTGCTAAATTTTATACTGATCCTTATTTATATCTTTTCCTTGGATTTATTTTTTTTTCTTCCTGCCAGAGTGAGCCCTCAAGAATTTGTTCCACAAATTCATTGAAACCATGTATTAATATATCTGAGCATAGAAATATTACTTCCTTGTGTTAAATAATAATTTAATTAGATTCATTATTTTAGGTTAAAAATACTTTTTTTTCCAAAATATTTAAATTATTACTCCATAGTTTTCTTGGGTCCTATTGCTGTTGAGTGGACTGAAAAAAAAAAAACTCATTTTTGTTCTTTTGTAGGTGTTGTGGGTTGGAGATATTGAAGTCCTAATCTCTGGTACCTCAGAATGTGACCTTATTTGGAAATAGGGTCGTTACAGATGTGATTAGTTAAAGGATGAGGTCATGGTGGAGAAGGGTGGGTCCCTAATCCAATATGATTAGTGTCCTTACAGGAGAGGAGGAGGGACACGGAGACAGACACTCGGGGAGGAGGCCACGTGATCATGGGGCAGGGAGTGGAGTGGGTGTCTATAAGCCAAGGATCGCTGCGAGACAGGCAGGAACACATCTGTCCTGGGGCCTTCAGAGGGCACATGACGCTGCTGACATCTTGATTATGGACCCATATCCTCCAGGACTGTGACAGAGTAAGTCTCCGTGGTCTTACATCAGCCATCTGTGGTACTGTCCCTTGTTAGGGCAGCCGCAGAAAGCTAACACAGTAGATCGTCTACTTCTTCTTCCTAATTCTTATCTTCTCACTACTATCTAGCTGGCGTGGGTTTTAATCTTTCTTATTCAGTCCTCTATGAATCCTGTAATCTGAGGATTTATAAATTTATGTCTTTTTAAAAAAATTTTGGGAAACTCTCACTTGTGTCTTGAATAATTTCTCCCCTACACCCTTTCCACTTCCCCTTCCTTTAGGTGCCACCGATGAGCTCCTGTTCCCTGCACCACCCGACTGCCGCTCCCTCTGTTTCCCCTGCCTTCCCGACCCCAGGCCTGAAGTCGCTCCTCAGCCCAGTCTGTCCTCTCCTCAGCCCGCCGCTCAGTTCTGGACGTCGGCAATTCTGGTTCACGCCTGTTATGGTAGATCGTTTCTTCTTTCTGTTTGTCTCCACCTGGTGTTTTCAAGATCCTCCTTTACCTCCCTGGGGGTGTCACTTATGTTCACTGTGAGTTTTTTTGCCCCTGTTTTAGTTCTATTTCTTCTGGAGAAGCTTGTTTCCATGGTGTTTTTTCTCTTTCATAGGGACTGTGTTCCTCAGACGCTTCCCCGTGGGCTCGCCCGCTATTCCACTGGGACACTCGGGGAGTTCGGCTGGCGCTGTCTCCCTAGGGATGGGGTGAAAGGCTGGGCCTAACTTGGGGTCCTTCAGGTGTGCTGCAGGAAGACAGAAGGTTCCAGTGTTCACAGGGCCTCCAGCGCCCCCTCCTCATCCCCACCACCTTCCAAGCACTTCTCTTCGTGGGGAAGCCACCCTCCAGCCACTTGCCCTGGGGACGGCTGGGGACAGCTGGGGAGAGCAGGCTTTGCTCAGGGCTCCACCAGGCCTGGCTCCAGAGCTGCAGGGAGTCACCCTGGCTAGCACTGATGCCTGCTGTCCACTCAGGGCTGCCCTGGATGCTGGACCCCGGCTTCCCAGCTGTGGGTGTGCATAGCCGTTGTTTCTTGTGCACCCTCTATTTCATGGGGTCCTGAGTACCTCGAGTTTCCTGTCCAGCTCATGGTCCTCAGCTGAGCAATGCAGGCGTGACAGGGAACCGGGAGCACCTGCCAGCTCGGTCTGACTTGGCTGCTCCTGGGGAAGAATCGGCCTTCCCTGCCCCACTGAGACCCTGGCCTCTGACCTTCCCCTACCTGCTCCTCACGCCTCCAGCAACACCCCTGGGCTCCTCACACCTGGTCTGTCGGATCTGTCCACTTCCGGTATCACCTGCTTCACCTGCATGGGTGCGTCCTTGGCAGCCTCTACTAGCTTTCCATTTACGAACAAATCGAGAATTTCTCCCCTGGCTTCTGAGATATGCTTGGATCCTTAAGGAGGGCCCATGAAAACACAGAGAAGCCAGAGGAGTCTGGACTCCCCTTTTGGACCTGGCTTGTCCTGTGGTGCTGAGGGGAGGCAGGATGGGAGGGGGGACAGGGTCTCTCTCACGCAGGTCAAGCTGGTGTGTCCCCCATGTAGCACAGGGACTCGGGCTAGGGAAGCCCTTTACCTGTGACTCCTGACTCCGTGGCTCTGTCCTACCAGGAGAACCTACGTTCAAAGCTCTAGGAAGGCGCTGGCCACAGTGGGGCCCAGTGGGCCACGTGCGGGGAAATGAGGACCTTCCAGGGCTGCCTGGCAGGGTGAGCTTTGTGTCACAAGGTCCTGGGACAAGCTGGGGTCTCAAATCACCACCCAAAGTTTTCACACACTTGAAGTTTTGTAGCCCAATCGTCCAAGAGAAGCTGTTCCCTCCTACGCACTCTGCCCAGGTTAGCACTGCCAAGGGGGAGACGCCGGCCTCGTCCCTCAGGGGACGTGTGGTGAGTGGGTGGCCGAGCCGCAGCCACACACGACGCACTGCAGGTCTCTTCCTGCCCAGGGCTGCCCGAGCACCAGACAGTGCACAGCCCAGGACCCTGGACGGTTCTGATTCTCTGTGGGAGAGCGGTCAAATGAAATCTGCAGATGATCTCCAGACCTTGCTCATGCCAAGCGAGTGCTTCAAACTCTGTGGATGATGCCAGCCAGGCACTCGACCTTGTGGGGTGTGTGTCCTGAGGTGGACAGGGCCATGTGACTCTGCACTTCCCCACTTCCTGCACCTCACCTGACCTGGCCTGGGCCGTGGTGCCGTCCGCTCAGCACGTGCTCATCCAGGGTCCCTTCTGTGGCTGGCTGTGGGCTGGGCACTGTGGGGGCACAGCGGTCAGGGAAGCTCAGTTTCTGCCTCTGCGTGACGGACAATCCAGATAGCATCTGGGGAAGCCCTTGTGTCTATCAGTGTGGGAGTCAGTGTCGTTCAAAGAAACAGAACAAATAGCATCGATCTTCCTCTGTCTGTCTCTCTCTATTTGAAGGAATTGGACCATGCAGTTATGGGTCCTGGAAAGTCTGAAATCTGCAGGGCAGGCCGGTAGGCTGCAGATCCAGGAAAGAGCTGATGCTGCCGCTCGAGTCCAAGGTGTCTGGCTGGTGGAATTCTGTCTTCCTCTGGGAACCTCCGTTTTTTCTTACTGCCTTCAGTGGATTGAATGAGGCCTGCCCACGTTACGGAGGGTAATCTGCCTTATTCAAAATCTATTGATTTAAATGTAAATCACATCTAAAAATATCTTCACAGAGACATCGAGACTGGTGTTTGACCTGACATGAAATTAACCATCACAACCAGTAACCATTAAAAAATCAAATGCAGTAAGTGCATGATTGCCCTGTGAGTATGCAGGGGCCCAAGGACCAGTGTCTCTGGGGACCGGGAAAAGGTGCTTGGATGAAGGGATGATGTTTGGAGGAGGAGGAGATCCCATTAGGCCTAACGTGGTGGGGGGTGGGGCGGCACTCTGGTCTCTGTCCTCCATCCCTAGCTCTTGTCTTTGGCTTGGCCACCAAAGGAGTTGGGGACCAGCAAGGCTGTTGGTGAGGGGCCCGCAGCCCCTGTAGGCTGTGCTATACATGGAAACTCCACTGTGGGCCCCAGTTCTGGGCTCTTGAGCCTGGAGGGCTGAGGTTCCAGCATCCTGAGCTGGGGTCAAGCCCGTTGCAGGAGGAGCACTGTGCTTGTCGGAGACATTCCTCAGGGGACACGCCGTGCACCCCAACTGGAGTACAGAACTGGATAAGGCTCCCAGAAAGCTGCCCAAACTCTGCACAAAGCCTGGTGATTTTCTGACAGCTCTCCTGCCTTCTCAGGGGCTTCTCAGGGGACAATTCCTCCTGGCGGGGGTGGAGAGGTAGGAGTGATATTCACATCCACCGAGAGCATACTGGCCTGCGTGGGCAGCGCATTCCTGCCCCCTGTCTTCCCAAATGAGCAAGGCTTCAGACACATTATCTCCAGAAGCCCAAATCCTGAGAGATGGAAACCCTTGTCCAGGGGCAAAGTGCAGTGTGAGTTTCTTTCTGTGAAACCCCAGGAGCCGGTTGTGGGTTCACACAATGTGTGCACAGGAAACAGTCTGGTTTTCTGTGTTGGTTCCTGCTGTGTAACTTGGAGGCCGTTCAATACCTTCACAGCGAGGTTTCATTTTCCATTCACAAAGGGCCCAGAGCTCCCCGGGCTGCCAGGTAACACGTCTGTGTCTTTGAGAGGATAAGACGCTCATTGAACACTTAACCCTTGAGATGCTACCTCACAGTCCGTGGGTGGGCTGGTAGATGCAAGCCCCACCAGGAGGCCACGTCTGAAACGTGGTGTTTGCAGTGACAGCTCCCTGGCCAGGGGCTGCATCGAGGCAGCAAAGCTTTGCTGCAGCACTCGCTGGCCTGGAATGTCACCCCGGAAGAGGAACTGTGCCTCCCATCACACAAGGGATGCAGTGTGGGGAGGGAAGGAGGGAACCGTGCAAATGATTTCATGGCTGGGCTGGTCTGTCTTGGGTTCAGGGTCAACTCAGAAAAGCATCTAACATCTTCCCCATATCCCACTTGGGGGGGGGTGCCTTTGGCAGCTAACAAACACTGAAAGGTCTTCTCTCTTCCAGGTTTTATGGTTTGCAGATTTCAATTCATATCCACAAAGCGATAGCATTCCTGAGAACGCATCCAGTGTCAACAGCCTCCCTGAGTCCTCCCTGAGTCCTGGGTTAAGCGCAACCCTGGGCAGCAGGTGGTGGAGTGGGCTGTGGTGGACCAGTGCACAGGGAGAACATCCCCCTTGTTCTGGGCACTTCTTGAATCTGCCATGACCCTTAACAACCCCCAGAGAAGAAATCATCATTCCCCTCAGCATGATGTTATATGATCTTTGGCGGATAATACATTCATTTTTGAAATTGCACTGTGACTCAATGTATAGAGTATTTGTCATGACATTTGCCCAAGAGTGGGATAAATTGGTTCCAAGCCGTCTCTTGTAGACTCATCTGTTCCTCCTTGTGCCTACAGTAGTATGTTCAAAGTGGTCTGTGGAACTGCCTTGGCGTCTATTATTATTGCCTTTTAGTGTCGCCCTCAAAAATTAGATAGGTCAATATGACCATCTGCAGGAGAACACACTTTTGCTCACACTGTGCTCGGATCTAGAAAGCTAACGTGGTACAGAATGGGGTCCCGGGTCTGGTCAGAGCCCCGGCCCAGTGCCTGGCCCGGGGACTGCTGGCAGAAGAACGCACTTCAGTTCCCCTAACCAGCCGTTCATCTTTCAACGTGGCACGTTCCAAAATCACTCGAGAGAGTTAAAAACAAACGCTCGAATCAGGAGACCTGGTTTGAGTCCTGCTTCTACCGCGGGGGACCCCAGAGAAGTCAGTTTGTGACCTCCCTGAGCCTCGGTTTCCTCATCTCTAAAGGGGTAGCTAATACCTGTATCAGGAGGTCAGGAGGACTTGGACAAAAGAATATGTATGAATAACACAAACTGATGCAAATGTTACAAGAGGTTATTATTATTATTATGGTCTCATCTCCTCTGATAGCAAAATTTGTGTTTTAAGAAAGTTTTCCCTTATTTTGAACAGAAATAAGCTTCCTAATGTTTTATATCCAACAGACCTACTTTTTAATCTTTGGACCAAAAGGTAACTCCTAACCCCTACTCCGAGTGACACTCTCCTGGGTCGGTAAAGAACTGTCCTATCCATGCCTGTCTCTAGCCACACTGAGTGCCCGGCTCCCGCCCCGTCCCAATTCCTTATGGTTTCAACACCTGGCACCATCTTAGTGGCCCACCCTGGGCTGTCTTAAAAGATTGTGTCCAGAAGGGAAGAGAATTTTCCAAACTGATACAGTATAAAAAGAGAGCTCTGTGCAGCTATGTTCTTAGAGAACTTTACTGTGTGTTTTCCCTCTTGCTACATTGTAAGATTCTGAATGGCATGGCCGTTTCTGTGGTCTGTCTTTTCTCTGGGAATTTTATCAATGCCTGGTAAAGTTATCTATCTATCTATCAGGTGAATAATACATGTCATGGGCAATAACGATAACTCTCTCGCAGAAATTGGTGAGCTGAAGATGTCTTCTGAGAAATGATTGCTGAATATTCAGGAATTTTGTGATCTGGTTGTTAAACGAATGAGAGCTTGAAATCGACTGTGGTGGGAATATTTACACCTTGGAAATTGGCAAATGCAATAAATTGGGATTTCGTTTTTCCTCTCAGAGAACTGGTTTGCCAGCTCACCACTGCTTTAAGATGAGAAAACCCTCCCAGCATTCGTTCCTGGAGAAAAATGAGGAAGACACATTAACCCCCTCTCCCTTTATCCATGCTTTTTGCTTCCCGGAATATTTTTTGTCAAGAAAGAATAAGAAGTAGCTCTAGGCTAAAGCTGGGCAACTGGAAATAATCATAACGTTTCCAGGCACACGTGCGGTCAGAAGACAGACAACTTGTTCTCCTTCTTCTTTCTCGTGAAAGCTTTGGTTCAGCCAGGAAATCTGGCTGAGAAAATACAAGGCTTTGCAGGCACTCGTCAGAATTTTAAACCGTAAGTTTTACTGTCATCATTTTTGACACTTATTTGCTTTAAAGAAACTGTGGGGCAGGAATGCGAAATTCAGTTAACATTCAGGTCTGGGTTTTTGAAAATAACTTGCCATTTGCGAAGGTGGTAAAGAGTGTTCATCTCGATTGCTTGGCTGAATTTCTTAGCCAAGTTTTAACTCCGCCAATTCCAAGATTAGGTGCAGCGTTTCTCAGGGAGTAAGTTATGTTAGAAGTGGTGTTGTGCTTGGGTTCCGAAACTTCAGCTTGCCGGTGCTAAACTATTCCTTGAGGGAGGATAATTCTCCCTTAAGAGTCTCCAAGGCCTAATGCTGTCGAGCGTGACTGATAGGCAAAACATCGAAAATCTTAATGTTTTCTTTGCAAAATATGTTTAACTTCAGCAAACCTTCAGCCAAGCCTCTCGCAGATGGCAGACAGCTTAATTGCTGTGGTAACCTTGTCTGAGGTTTTTTGGAAAACGCTGGGTGCTATAATGATCCATCGAACCCACAGAAAATAGATTTCAACCCACACAAAGACATGCACATGGCTTAGCACGTCAGTTTGGCTGCTGAAGCTCTGTCCAAGGGTGCTTCTTTCTTCCCTTCCCTTTTCAGCTCTTGTACAGCGTGTAAGTCTAGCGTGTATTATTTGGACAGCAAATCAAGACAGACCCAAGATGAAATGAATCACCCTTGCTATTTCTTCCCCACCCGTCTGTCTTCCTGGAAAGTCTGAGATGGTGCATGGCAAGAGAGTTGACTGTATTAATGTATTATCATTATTTATTTGCTTATTTTTAAATTCCACAGGTGCTGTGTGCCTCCAGCTTAACTTACATTGTCAGTTCCGGGGGCGGCGTGGGTTGCGTGTCGCAATTGCAACCCACGTCTGTCTTGCTCATCAGCCATGTGCCAAACATCCCCAAGCTCTGTTTTCATGGGCAATGCATTTTGTCTTCTGTATCTCTGTATGACATATAGGATATTTTCTGAATGAGTGATTTCTGATGCAACAAAGAATTTATAATTTGGAGGATCTGAGCAAAAATTCAGCATGAAATCCGCCATGAGTCGCTACAACTAAGATCGCTGCCATCTTAACGACAAAGTTAAAAATAAAACCCCGTGGAGAAGTCCTTGTTTACTTCAACGACCACGGGCTGTGAAGTTTGGTGACCTTTTTCTCAACTGTGTTTATAAACACTAGCAAACACATTGTAGCATGGATAGCAGCCAACTGACTGGTGTTTGGACTTCAAATGGATTTGTTTTAACCAGTTCCCCACACATGTGACACTGTGCCCCTGCGGAGTTCGCGGTTTAGACCAGAGCTGCTCAACCTCGAATGGACAGTGGTCCTTGGGAGCGTGTGAGAACACACAGGCCTGGGCCCCTGATCCAGAGATGGGTTGATCAGTATTCACGGAGCCGACTAATCTGCATGTTTAATATGTATCCCAAATGATTCTGAGGGCATCCTGGCACTGTGACCCATAGCATCAAAGGTGGTAGGAAGCTCAGTTTTGTCCCCTCTTAGCTGTGTGACCTTGAGCACCCTACCTTCCTGAACCTTAGTTTCTAAATTTTAAAGATGTGACAGTAGTATATGAGTTGGGTTGCTTTCAGCTGCAAGTAACAAAAAAGCCCCATATTTATCTGGCTTAAACAATAATGAGATTTTGCTGGCCTTGGCAATCCAGGAGTCCTGAATTTAGGGCCAGGGTGAACGTATTAATCAGGGTTATGGGCACCCAAAGCAGGGGGGCAGAACAGCACAGTGTATGCCTGTCGCTCGCCAGCAATCTGTCGCAGCTGGGTGGGGCTCTGCTCCGCTCCTGGCGCCGAGATCCAGGTGCCTGCCCCCCTCGCGACACCTGGCTACTAAGAGCGTCCTGGGCGGGCCAGAGAGGGAGGGTGTGGCAGGCTCGTACCTGCTTTAGCCAAGAAGTGACACACAACACTTCCACGCAGAGTTCACTGGCCAGACCCAGTCGTATGGCTCCAATCTAACTGCAAGGACTTCCAGCCTCCAGAACTGTGAGAAAACAAATGCTGTTGTTTAACCCACCTATCTGTGGTGTCTGGCTGCGGCAGTCCTAGCAGACTGATGTTCTAGGTGAGCACTTGGAATGTTTGCTGAGTGCCACCTGCTTCTGCCAGACTGGGTTTGAGATATAATGGTACCAGGCTCGAGTTCTGTTTCTCGGTGGTTCTTTGGACTCGGCCCCGACCAACTTCGTGAGTCGACTCTATCTTCAGGTTGGCTTCCCTCCTGGTGGCAAGATAACAGCCAAGAGCACGCAGGTTTCAAGCCTGCTTGTTAATGTTTGGGGAGAGACTAGGCACTTCCTCCCCCATCGCAAACAGAGCTCCTGAGCTCTGCTCTCAGGGAACCGCCTTAGGGCACATGCTGCCCATCCTCGATGCAATCAGGGTCCAGCTTTGTTGCTAAGGGGAGGGTCGAGCCCATGCTAACCACAGGACTGCGACCCCACAAGAAGGAGCGGGATGGGCGTGGAGAGGCAGCCGTGATACCCACAGCACATACCTGCATCCCAGGGCGGGAGAGGAGGGGTTCGTGAGATTTAAATACTATGACCCTGGTAAAGCACTTGGCCAGTAGCTGGGAGCTCATAAATCCTCCATAAATATTAGTTGTGGTTATTATTATTTAACTAAAAACGTTGTTAGATGTTGGGGCACAAACGATACTGTCCTGAAACCTGAATTAGTTAAGGTGATGCTAATTGCTAGAACAGGTCACTGTGCCCGCATTTGAGAGGTTTAGCAAGATGCGAATGCATCTCTCATCTGGAAAGGTGGCACCCTGCTGCCCACCGTGGTGCCCCAGGACCTCAGGCTCCCTCGCTGCCAGCCAGGCAGTGGAGGAAGGAAGGATG
The DNA here is from genome assembly GCA_963575035.1 of Avahi laniger. Taxonomy (NCBI): domain Eukaryota; kingdom Metazoa; phylum Chordata; class Mammalia; order Primates; family Indriidae; genus Avahi; species Avahi laniger. The sequence continues at coordinate 5,774 of CAUYSK010068015.1, read as the reverse complement.
GAGGATTCTGTGGCAGCCTCTTACGGGCCAGCCTGGATGTGGCTTCTTGCTTTCAGCCCCTTCCATGGAGAGGTGCTTGGCCACATGGCCACGCTGAGCTGCCAAGGGGGCTGGGAAACGCAGTCCGGCCTGTGCCCAGGAGGCAGTGGGAAGCCTTCCTCATTCATCTTGTCTTTCTCACCAAAGCGGTTTTGCACATTGACACCACAGGACTTGGGCACTGGATTGGGATTGGTTGTGTGGATTATCAATTAGTAGTTCCATGTCCACAAGCTCGGAGAAACCCTTTTTCTTTTGTCATGTTATATTTACTCACGTGCTGTAGACAGGACAGGTTTTATATTTGTTCCTAATTTGGAGATGAAACCTTTGAGGCTGAGAGCTTACTCGGCTTGTTTGGGTTCCCTCAGCACGTTGGCGCCGGAGCTCTGAAGGGAAACCGAGTCTTCAACACACTTGGTTCACTCGGTTCAGGGGTGTCCTGGCCCCTGGGGGTACCCTCATGTTCACTTTCCTCGTTTCCTCACTGCCTGTCTCTTGTTGCCTCCGTCAAGACTGCTGCTAAACCAGATGGCCTTTATTTCATTAAATACTTTCAAGTATTTTTTTTTCTCTCCTATGAACAGTTCCTGCTTAAACAATTTCTCACAAAGCATGTTGGTGGTTGTAGGGGATCTGCCTGCCTTCCCTTTACCTTCTCCAGGAAAAGCAAAGATGTTAAGGCCCTTCGCAAAACTTTCCATGTTTGATCAGGAACGGGTTCATTTTCCTTTTGAAGCTTTGGGTGAAGAGCCATGGAGAATCCCAGCAAAAAAGGCTTAAATAGCAAAAAACCAAACACTTTGGCATTCGGTGGCCCAGGAGTGTCATCAAGGACCAGGGTCCCTTCCCTCTTTCTGCTTGGCTGCCTTTGTGGGATGGGTGCTTTGTAGGTTTGTCCTCTCCTGGTTGAAAGAAGGCTGCTGCTGCTCCAGCCATCACTCCACACTCAGCCCATTTACAGGCAGACCTCTCTCACCTCGCATGCTTCTTCATCAGGGAGGAAAACTTTTCTAGTTACTGCAGCTGCTGCCCAGGTTTCTTCCAAGCTCACCCAATCCATGCTTCCTCACTGCGGCACTGGGTCCCCTGCATGTGGCACACAGGCCAAGGTGGTCCCTTTCCCAGGCTCACCTAGGTTCACACCTGTGAGGTACCGCCGCCTTCTTCCTCTTCCTTTTCTAAGCTGAGGGCTGGGGTTTCCTTGGGGCTTACAACTTCCTCTACTCAATGCCTGGGAGAGCAGGCTGCTGGCCCTGATGTTGTAGGCTCCTGGATATGTTTCTGGATGTTTCTAAAGGCTCTACATCCCGACCTTCAAGGGGTGGGCCACACGGGGTCAGGATTTCACTGGCCCTTGCTCTCCCTTCTGCTGTGTGGGGTCCCTGGGATTAGACAAGGCAGGTGCCGTGTTTCTAATGTCTTCGACTTCACGCCTCCTACACGCTGGGTCCTCCCAGTGTAAGGGCGCCCTCCTACCTGGGGAGAATCCCGATGAGCTAGGGCTCCTCTGCTTGTTCCCCTGGTGCTGAGGAACTTAGGAAGTCCTCCTCCGTGAGAACTGGCCTTCGAGTGACATCTTGCTGAGATGCAAACAAAATCCCACTTGGCAGCGCAGTTGAGGCAAGACTTTGTTATTGGGTAAAATGCTAAGTGTGAGGCACGTGAACGTGTGCCTGGCGGATAAAGAGCGCTCGGCAACAGTTGCTGCTGTCGTTCTGATTATTACTAATGAAATACCTGTCCGTCCTGTCAGAATCGGTCCTGCCCTGAGGCCTGGACAAGAAAGGCCTTACCTTGGCTTCTCGTGGGGCCAGGGGTCTGTGGGGCTGAGAGGACACACGCCCCACCCCTCCCTTCCAGACCACTCTCCTGGTACCCGGGACTCTGGAATTCCCACCCAGCGGTTCCAAGCCTGCTTCTCCCTGGGCTCTGCCCTCCTCAGGGCAGACCTGCAGCTACTTGTGCACCCTCAGGCCCAACGGGTGGCCACGGGGTGGCTGTGTGCGAGGAGAGTGGGTGGAATTTGGAGTTTGCTGAGCTGGACACCACAGGTGCCTGTGAGATTTCTCAGGGGGTGGGACAGAGCTGGGTGGGGAGAGGAGAAAGGGAGAAAGTAGGGGCGGGCTGCCGGCTAGTGGACAAGGGCCGCCTCCTCCTTAGCCACCAGATTCCAGCACTGTCCTGGAGCTGTGACTTCTAAATTCAAACTGGGTTTTCCAGGTTGCTATAAGGTGTATTTATCAAGGTAGACACAACCGAAGTTTGGTAACTTGGTTTATGAGTGTTAAATATCTAGGCCTCCCTTTTTACACACGCCCCGAGCCAGTGTGAAGATGGGCCTGGCCGGAATGGTGTTCGTAAGTGGCTGTTACAGCACCTTAACCATTGACAAAGCAGTTTTTATTTCTATTATCACCTTCAACTGCTCTCACTTAACTTTCAAATCAACCGCGTTCTAGGGTGTCACTATTATTCCCAGCTGACAGTGTTGAATGCTCTGAAGCTAACGAATCAATATCACATAATTCAGTAACATAGTTTAAATTTCTTTCCTAAAAGACAAACGATCAAGGCACGGTCTGCATAGGAGCCAACGCACATTCGCGCCGGGGTGTTTCCAGGCAGCAGACCCGGGCTTGCTTGTCCCGAGTAGCACAGAGTGGCTTTGTTTCCCCAGTAGATATTTTCTTAAAGCTGTTGTTCTCCACATGTCTCCTAGTGACATTGCTTGAAAAATGCCCCCTCCTAACAAATGCTGGATGCCTGGCAAGGAAACCACTGCGGAGACGTTTGAGCACCGTCCTTATGCTCAGAACGGTTCCAGGCTCTGCCACAGACAGAAAATGATGGGGCCTGGCTCCTGCCGGCAGGGTCGTGAACAGAGCCGAGGAAATAAGCATTAACAGAGAAGAAATTCAGAATGAGAGCGCACATATTTCAGTGCCGTACCGAGGGGGAAGTCTGGAGGGAGGGTCGGCAAACATTTTCTGCCAAGAGCCAGATTGTAAATATTTTGAGCTTTGAGGGCCACACAGTGTCTGCTGCAAACACTCAGCTCTGCTGTTGTAGCTCGAGAGCAGCCCTAGGTGATACATATGTACGTGATCATGGCTGTTGCTACGGACTCCACGTGTCCCCTTGAAATCCTTATGTTGAAACCCTAACCGCCAGCGTGATGGCTTTGAAGGCAGGGCCTTTGGGAGATAACTAGGCCTAGACGAGACCATGAGGGTGGAGTAGTGACCTGTGGGTAGATGAAGAGACCAGAGCTCATTCATTGTCTCTCTCTGCCATGTGAGCACACAGCGAGAAGGCGGCGGTCCGCAGACCAGGAAAAGAGCCCTCTCCAGAACCTGACCACGCCGGCACCCTGAGCTCCAACTTCCAGTCTCCAGGACTGTGAGAAATAAATGTTTGTTGTTTAAATTGCCCACCCTATGGTATTCTGTTATGGTAGACTAAGCTGACTAAGACGGATATATTCCAATAGAACTTATTTAGGGACACCGAAATTTGAATTTTATATAATTTTCATCTGCCATAAAATACTGTTTTTCATTTGAATTTTTCCAATCAGTAAAAAATGTTACAGGTATTCTTAGCTTGCTAGACATACAAAAAATGTGGCAAGCTGAATTTAGCCTGTGGACTATAATTGTTGACCCCCTCGTCTAGAACAGTGTCTCCTGAATTGCTCAGTAGAACAAAATTACTTCATGAGCTGTTAATAGGCATTCAGAGAAAATAAGTCCAGGAACTGCTACATACCCTGTGTCAAGGTTAGAGAGTCGTAGTGTACAATAGCATATTAAAGGCACTGAAAAGGCCTGCAGGAAAGAAATACCTTCAACAGGTTAATGTTGTTTATTGCGTCATTGCCCAAACTTGGTCATGAGAATCTTCCTCCTGTCTTATTTTTCCTCCTCTCCTTCTTCTCCACCTTTCTCTCCTCCTTCTCCTCCTTCTCCTCTTCCCCCATTCCTCCCTCCTCACTACAGAATATGTATTAACTTGCAGGCTGGGTATTCTGAAGAAACCGCATTGGGAAATCTTGGCCCAGAGACACTAACGCTGCCACTGAGGGTGCAGTTTGGAAGTGGTGGGAGGGATTCCAGTGAGGTTTTTCGAAAAGCTGGAATTGAAATTTACACAACTCTCTGTGGGTTCAACTTCAGCGAGAGGGAGATGCCCCAACTTTTTTCCTTGACAAACAGTCCTGCCCTCTTGAGGGGTAAGTGTCCTCTGCCACGTCACTGGGGGTTCCAACTCTGAGGGGAAGGGCCCTTTGGGGAAAGCTGCTGCTGACTCAGGTCCTGGGTCTGCGGTATTCCGTGGTGGACCACGGACTCTTGGTCCCGGCCAGGCTGGTGACAACACAGGATCTGTCCTTGACCCTCCCCTTTCCTTCACTCTCCAGACCACGTAGCAAGTCTTTCTTGACTCCAGGTGCATTCAGAATCCGCCACTTCTCACGCCCTCAGTCCTGCCCCAGCTCCCCGCTGCTCCTGGCCAGCGGTGTTGGGAGTGTTTAGATTTACTCATTTCCCGTCCTTCCAGCGGGTTAATAGTGTGCACACCGAACACTTTCTAAGGTGCACAAATAACATACTATTAGAACATGTGTCTAACTTATAATGCAGGGTTGAGGAGGAAGTCTTCCTCTCTGTGCTCTGAAGTGTCCCTGGAATGAACTGATAACAGAGTAACAGGAGAAAGGCACACACATTATTAACACGCACACACTCGGGAGCCACACAAAACATGAGATTCAGAGAAACGCCAGTTGGTGGCAGCTTCTATACCCTGTTCCTGGGGGAGAGGGAAGCGGGAGCTGTAGGCAATTTTAGAAGGGCAGTCGGTGAGTTTTGGGGGAAATCAGTGGGCCTGACGCCAGACAGTGGTTTGTAAATGATTTTCTCTGGACACCGAATGGGGCCGAAGGACAAACAATAGATTGTGGGGAAGTTACGGGTAGGGGAGGGGTGGAACCACACTGCAAACAAAGGTTGTCTATAACGTAGCTACAGTCTCAGCAGAAGAATGGATGGAAAGTCTACCTGGGTGTGGTGATGAATTTTGGTCTCTTCGCTTGTGGTTAATCTTTCTTGGTTATTTGATGAGATGCCCAGGGAAGGAGTTTAAGAGAACTGCATTTATTTTAGCAAGAAATTTCCTCGGATGAAGAAATTCTAGAGAGAGCCCTTCCCTGCATTTAGGGGAGGGGAAGAAACAAGAGAAGGTTGGAAAGTGTTTGTGAGGCGGCTTCTAGGGCCTTCTGATTTCCTACAATCAAAAGTGCTCAGCATTCCAAAGCACCATCGATTGAAGTATCTTTCTCTGAGCCCTGACAATAAATAATGTATACGTGTGTGAGTGTGTGTGTGTGTGAGTGTGTGTGTGTGTGAGTGTGTGTGTGTGTGTGTGTGTGTGTGTGTGTGAGTGTGTGTGTGTGTGTGTGTTTGTGTGAGTGTGAGTGTGTGTGTGAGTGTGAGTGTGTGTGTGTGTGTGAGTGTGAGTGTGTGTGTGTGTGTGTGAGTGTGTGTGTGAGTGTGTGTGTGAGTGTGAGAGTGTGTGTGAGTGTGTGTGTGTTAGGGTTAGGGTTCCGGTTAGTGTTAGGGTTAGGGTTAGGGTTGGGGTTGGGTTTAGGGTTCCGGTTAGGGTTAGGTGTTAGGGTTACTGTTGGTTTTAGGGTTGGGGTTGGGTTTAGTTTCCGCTTAGGGTTAGGTTTAGGG
>CAUYSK010068012.1:0-20924 GCA_963575035.1 Avahi laniger | reverse complement strand
TGGCTACGATACTGCCACTGTGCAAAGCTAGAAAGGATGATTTTTAAAAGATGGCACAAATAAGTCCAAAACTACCAATAATCATAATAAAAGTGAAAGAATTAATTTTCCTAGTAAAATATCTGTCTCTCACATTGAGTTAAAAACAAAGTCCAAGAAACATAGATGTATTAGTCTGCTCTGACTGCCATAACAAAATGCCATAGACTGAGTGGCTTAAACAACAGAAATTTATTTCTCACTGTACTGGAGACTAGGAAGTCCAAGATCAAGGTTCCGGCAAGGTAGGTTTCATTCTGAGCCGTCTTCTCTCATTTGTTGGTAGCTAATATCTTTCTATGTCTTCATATGGTGGGGGGAAAGAGGGAGAAAAAGTTCAGACTCTCTTCCTTTTCTTAGAAGGACACTAATTCCATCAGAGGGCTCCACCCTTGTGACCTCATCTAACCTAATTACTTCCCAAAGGTCCTACCTCCAAATATCATCACATTGGAGGTTAAGGTTACAACATATGAATTTGGGAGGCACATAAACATTCAGTGAATAACAAAGTGTGTCTGAAATAAACAATACACAAAGGTTAAAAGAGTAGGAAAATACTAAATGAATGTTAAACTGAACGCAAATTAATAACATCAATACCAGGCAAAATAAAACTTAAGGTGAACAGCTGCTAAGTATGGAATCCTCCCACAAAACAAGTCATGAATCTTCCTCATAACACAACACAACACTACAACTACAAAATATATATAGCAAAAGCTGATAGAGATGCAAAAAGAGTGGGAGAATTCAGAAAACTTCCTTCAGAGAGCAACAGATCAAGCAGATAAAAAATAAAGATAATTTGGATTTACAAAACGCCATTAAAACTTGATATTTTGGGTGAGTTTTGGTTATCTGCTTGTTGTATGCTTGACTACTTCTATTCATCTGTTTGCCAGTTTACCGTAGCTGGCCAGCAGGAACCTTGGAGGAGGCAAACACTCCACACAGACAGTGCTGCTAACTTGCCTCTAAGTCTAGAGGCTCCTGGTCCATCCTTGGAGTCATCAGCTATCTACTGGGAACAAGCGCGGCCTCTCTAGCCCTAGTGCCAATAATCACTTTAGCCTGTGGATAAATGCAACCACTGCCACCATGTTGCTTAGGGCATGCAGGGACTTGAGGTTGGAGGGCGATGGAGGTTGACTACATAGGCCACCAAAAAAGCACATCTCAGCCCACTTTCCACCACTTCTTGCTTCTGCCATCCCCAAATTTTAAGATATTTTTGTTTCGTTTTTGCTTTTTTAACAGTTCTTATTTCTGGCCCAAAGACTACCTTTTTTTATTCTTTTCATCTGCTATTACAGATTTACTCTGGGTTTTCTTGTATTGTTTTTATCTTTTCCAATATTTCACATAATTATAGGTGTGGGAAAGACAGACATGTGTTTGTTTCTCCAATCTGATCCCTCTCCACCTAGAAATCTCTCTCTCTCTCCTCTTTCTCCCAGGAAGGTTCCAACCCTCTTGTTCTGTCTGAGTTCTTGTTTTTGCCTCAGGCAGTTGCCCTTGTGGTCAGATGAACCTGGGCCAATTCTACTTTACTATGGACACTAACTCCCTTGAAACAGTACCTAAGTCTTGGGCTTTGCATACGAATCTTCCCCTGACACAGTAACCCTTCTTTTTTTACCTTCACTATAGGAATACACTCAGGGGTAGCTCTAAAATTCCGTGGATCCCAATGAACTACCTCTGAAAGCGAATTTTCTGTGCCTTTTGGGGGTGTTTTGAATGGAGTGGAGGGAGTAGGTTAGGAGATATGATTTCCTCCTTCCTTCGTCACCCTGAAGGAGATCCTATTCTATTCTCAAGGGAAATATTAGGGACAGTCCAAAGGAAGCTCTTGGAAATCAAGTCTTGCCACACCACCATGAGAAGAGTAACCTGTGTGCACAGGGGTGATATTCTTAAAAATTTAGCAATGATGTCCAGGGGTGATAATAAAAATATTTTATAACCTATAAGGGCACCAAACTTTCAGAACATTGTGTCTTCCCAAGGACTCACTCCAGGGTCTAGAGATCATGACACCTCATGAGCAGCCTGCAGGCAGTCCCTGAAGGCTACCCACTTGTCCATTCCCCAAGGTACATACACATACAAACACACACACACACACACACACACACACCCTCTTCTGCTAACCACTTTGGCCCCTGATGCCACCTAACTTTGTTCTAAATCTTTATCTCCCTGTGCTCCTGAACTCATGCATGGCAGGGCCTTTGTGATCCCTTTTTGAGGATATTCTCTGACCTGACAACTATTCATGAGCAATATATCTCAGGTAAACTTTTCATTTCAGGTCAAATCAGCCATTCTTCTCATAAGGAACAATGAACTTCTAGCTGCCAAGAAAATATATTGAAAAGTGTTATCATGCTTGTATAGTCATAGATTATCCCTGGAAAGATACTGAATGTCTAGAGAATGGGGTGAAAATTAGTTATTTCCCCTATATATGCTTTTTATTTCTTTTGAAAAGTATATCCAGTATATATCCAAAACGTAATTTTTAAAGGAGGATATTGACTCCAATATGGAATCTTATTAATTCACTTATCAATGAGACTCCCTTATCACCTTTTTATTCAATCAATAGCATTTTTCCTAGTGCTCATAATTGAACACAAATTTCTTTACTATTATATGAAATAAAGTAGAAGCTATTCTCCCTCTGCATTCTTCTGTACCTCAATAAGATGATATCTTTCAATAGGTTAATTTCTTTATTCTACTCTCTCCTCACACGCTGGTTGTTTTAGCTCCAAGCATCATAGAATTTCCCTTGTAGTGTGTCACTTCTATTTAAGAATCCTTCTTTAAAACCTTCATTACACTTTTCTCAAGGGTTTATCACTGTCCATTTAGATTGAACCATATAAATGAAATTTGCCACATTTTTTTGTTCCCCACTGTTTTCTCTCCTCACTGTCTGCTCCTATCTGAGGTCTCTGTTCCCATTTATTTGTTGTTCGGTTAGAATTCTTTCTCCAGTATTTTCCACATGTAAGTCCGCTACTGATACAATATATGAGGCTCCCAAATCCATGAATATCTTTCATTGACCCTCACAAGAGTATGATTTCTGAAATCTTCTAAATTCCCAAATATCTGTCTTGGACTTACAAGGACTGATGCTCTACAATCCTACATTTTAAGCTGACCAAATGTTATTTTCTCTGTTTTACATATGAGGAAACTGAGGTGCAAAGAAAGAAGGTAACCCGTTCAAGGTCAGGCAGCTACTAAGAAGCTGATAACCAGCAATAGGGGTTTCAGATTGGGATTAACAAACAACATCATCACAGGATAAAATAGGGTTTAACCCAACTTCAAGTACATAAAATGATGCAGTCCTAGAAAAGAGCTGGCAGAGTGCATGCATTCTCATCAGAAGTGCTGCAGTGACCAAGGTGCAGCTTTCAGGCCCACCCACAGCAAGGTGTTTGCTTGGCTGCCGCAGACGAAGCTGGCATGAGTGTGCGTTATCGCAGTTCCAGTGCGCTGCTGCATCTGCACACTCAGCTCTTTTTCTCGCTAGTCACAATAGCTCTTTGGGGGTGTGTGACTGGTTTCCACTCTTCGTGCACCTGGAGCCCATTAATTATAGATCCTACAGTAAAAAATCTCTACACCCAGGTATAGGTTTCTCAGGACATTCTCCTTACATTACACAGAAACTGGCAGCCTCTCAAGATTCTTCATTTATCTACAAATTGGGACACAACTGAGTAAGAAGTTCAATGCAGAGTCAGCTCTAAATGTCCTTGGCTCTTCTGTGTATGGTTGAATAGTGTGGAGACAGGGTGTTCAGCCATCTGGTTCACTTCCCCCTTCTGAGGAAAACCTAGGTATAGAGATTAGATTTTCTGGCTCTTAGCCCAGAACACTTTCTATAACCTCATAAATGCCTTAAGTGAGAAGACGGTGAGCGAGCCAGACAATGGAGTCTTTCTCTGAACTATATCTGAGTCTTACCAAAGGTTTTGGCGTGCCTGACCTTCATTTTTCCTATCTATGGGGATAGGGACTGAAAATGTGTTATTCCTTACTAAAAGTCTGAGAGAAGCAGAAGAAGTGCTGGGGATACTTAGCTGATAACACAACGAAAAGTGCAACACTGGCTTTGCCCCCGGGATGCCTTTTTCAAGACCTGGATAGGGACACTGAGAGGGGCTGAGTAATGCTGGCCCTGAGGACTAGAAGAATGCAGGGACCGAGAGAGGGATGATGGACAATTCCCCATCTTCCCTCCACTCCCACCCCTGCAGGGGCAGGGGGCAAGGGGGGAGCAGGGATTTCCGGATGCACTGGGCTGGGCATCCCCAATCCTCTCAGGGTCACCAGTGTTAAGGGCTCCTGCTTGCCCCTCTTGAAGCCTATGATCTGGGGCAAAGAGACGGAAACTAAACCAAACAAAAAAAGAAAAGTAAACATATTTCCTATTTAGAGAGATATAGCATACGTATAACAAAACAGGATAAGGGAACAAAAGTTGACAGAGTGGGAGAGAGTGATATTTTATAGAGAGTCATCAGGGCAGTCCTCTCTGAAAAACTGACATTTGACAGAGATCTGAAGAATGGAGGGAGCCAAGTACATGTCAGGGGTGGAGGGACACAGTCTGAGGAAGCACTCCAGGAAGTGCCCAAGATGGTCCATTGGGGTGAACAGAGAAAATATTCGAACCTCCATTTAGATTGATTTTTATCTAAAAATTTTTAAAGCGTTTACTCATTTAATATATTAATTACAATAGTATATATGTATATATACTATCTACCATATATACAGTTGATTCTCAATTTGTTAAAAATTATGGTGTGTGAAAGTAAAAGTTCAGAGATTACTACTGCAAAAGGCAATGAGCTTCTGGAAGACAAAGGTAGATTTTACCAATTTCTGTATCTTCAGACCCCACCATATTCTCTGGAACAAAATAAGCATCAATAACATGTTGGGGGCTACAGTGGGGAAGCAAAACCATTCTGGGCATAAGGATTCTGTGTATATATTTTTAAAAATCTCCTTTACTGCAGAGTCCCTATTCTTCAGTATTTTTATTGGCAGCTAGACCCGTGCCTCGCAGATGGGCCTCTAAGAAATGAATGGGTGAACGCAGGACAGAGGGATGGCTCAGTGAGTGGGGGAGGTGGTCCACAGGACCCGGGTGTGCTGGAATGCAGCGAAGGGAGCCTTGGCGCAATAAAAGACCCGGGGCTTTGGCATCTGACATTAATTAAAATTATTCAAGGATTGCCCTGGGGCCATTTAATCAACTTGTTTCCTAGTCTGTGAAACAGAAAAATGAGTTAAATAGAAAGATGATTAAATGAGACAAACCTATGGAAAATGCCAAAGCATCATGCCTGGCATTTAGTAGACAGTTCATACACGTTCTCTCTCACCCTGTTCTCTCTGCTTCCCTACTCCCGCCCAGCAGCTCCCCATTGTCAGCGCCGGAAATACTTCGCTGCTAAGAAAATGAGAAGTCCAGCGCTGCTTTGCCCGCATGACGCTTTTTAAAAGTCCAAGTACCCAGAGTGATGGAGAGACAAGTTTGCCCAGAGACAGGTGAGGCAGCCTTAGTTAACTGAGAGGAGGGTAAATTGATAAAAAGGGTTGAGCCAATAGGACCTATAGCAACCTTGGCCTAACAGGTGTACCTTCAAGGAGCACGTGACACGGCATCACCCACTCCCTCCGTTTAACGTCATGCTTGCAGCCTCCTACAGGGGTGGAAGCTCTTGAGCACCAGAGAACGGAAGATTGGGCTGCCATTGGCCCTGATGGATGTCAATCCTCACCCCGCCTCCTTGTCCCGCTCTGTTCAGGCAGACTCGTCCTCTGGCGCCATCTGCAGGTATCACGCAGGACTACACCCAACATGAAAAAGCGCCTTTGGCCTTGGCGAGCTCTGGCAAGCGAGGGTTGAGCGCTGTCCTTAGGGGCTCCGCTCGCGTGCCGGAAGGGAGCGGTGCCGGAAGGGGCTCCCTGTTCTGATCTCATTCCGCCGAGCTGGTACCGCGGACGCAGCGGGAGGGTAGTGGAGCCACAGGCTGGCATCAGACTAGCAGATTGGCAACACTTCTTGAGAAATGCAAATTACTGGGCCACATTCCAACTCAGGATAAATCAGAATCTCTGCGAACAGACCTCAGGAATGTGTGTCTTGACCAGCTCGCCAGAGGATTCTGATGCCTCATAAACTTTGGGAAGCAATGGTCTTTCTCAGGCAGTTCTGTCTGTTGATGCCTGTGCTTTATAAAAAATGCAGATTACGGGGCCTCGTCCTAGACCTACTGAATTTAAATACATTGGGGTTGATTCCCAGAATCCACATTTTTTAAAAGCTACTCAAGTGGTATGTTGGAACACTAATGTATGGGGAATCACAAAATGGTAAACCTCTTTAATTTACAAAGAAGGAATGGAGACCCCCAAGAGGGGAGGAAACTTACCCAAAGTCTCCCTGCTGGATCCTAAGAAGCTGTAAGGCTCTAAGGTTAAAATCCTACCTAACACCCTCCCCACTCCCCCCAAGTAGTCCTGGGGCCTCCAGCAAAACTAGCCTATTTCCTAATCTGTGAAATGGGGGCAAAAGTCACACCTACCCCAAGGGGTGACTGCAGAAAATCAGCTGCAGAAGACCAGCTGCCCAGCACCGCCCCACTGGGATACGGGTTGAACTAAATACTGATGGCCCTGCAGCCATCCATATCTGAGTACCGCTGTACCAGGTTGGAGGCAAAACCACCCAGCCCACCCCTGTATCTCGGCCCCAGACTACGACCACCTGCGGCATAGTGGACATTTCTCTTCTCGAAGAGAGAGAGAAAATTCCCATTTTGCTGACGGCCTCCTCCTTAGAGCCTCTGGAGTCAAGGTGGGAGGTGTTACCCTCCTCATGTGTGCACTATCTTCCTAGGATAGGATAGACTAGGCGGTCTATTCAGGAAGATTTCACTGCCAGGACTTCAGGGATGGCCTCTAAGCGGTTGCTGAAAGCTTAGAGACCCCCTCCCGCGCGCTCTCTCTGCTTGTTAGCAGTAGTGAGTGGGGTGAGCCACTGTAAACTCACGGGAGAAGGAAAGGAGAAGACCATCCCTTCTATGCTTCTGCATATTCCATTGCAAGCTCTGGAACGGGGTGCCCGTGCCCTCATCACTAACCCATTCCCAGAAGCCAATTCTCCTTAGCCCTTTCTGCTACTTTTGCCTTCGTGCATCTGACGACAGCTCCCCTCTTCTCTCTCAAACTCTTACTCATCCCTCATCTGTCAAGTCCAAATCTAAATCTCTTTCTGTGTGATACACTCCCCAGATAGAGGCAGTGGCACCTTCCTCTGTATTCCCAGAACACGTTGTTTGCAACCCTAAATAGAGAAATCAGCCTACTCAGTTAGGGGTGAGGAAGCATCTTTCAAAAGTTCATGAAGGAGTCGCTCTCCAAAAACATTAGCTTTGTCTCCTAACTCTGCCAGACCTGGCCTTAGTGTTTGATCCATTCCCTCCTCTCCCAACCATGTGAGTGGCCTTTTTTCTCTTTATGGGTTTGACAAGCAAAATGACCCAACCACTTGTTGCTTGGCCAAATGTACTCTTATCACATTTATGATAAATCTGGATGCTTGCTATATACAGGCAAGATTCTTACAAGGGATGTTCAGGTATGTTCCTTTTCAGGGCAGACACTCTGTCCCCAGGGATGTTAGACAATTTCAACAGCCCCATATAAACATCAGCTAAAGGTGAGGCTTCCATGGTGGCTCAACAGATTCCCTGATCACTTCCTACCCTGTCATTGCTGCCAAGTTGCAGTGGGTTTGCATCAAAGCTCTCAGAGCACAGCCACAAAGGGCAAAGCAAAGGTGGAGCTCTACTCTGGACCTAGAGGTTCTGACTCAGCCAGCTCTAGGCAGTTAGTTTCTTTGTGAGAATCAGTTTTACACGTAAGGTGGAAATGGAAGACTGCCACATAAAGTGGCATCAGGCTAATTATTCCAAACATGTGGTTCAGTTGTGATTCCAGTGACTAGCAAATGAAGAAGGAATAGAAACATCAGCTCTTTGCTAGGCTCAAGGAGTAGGGAAACTCTTGGACTGGCAGAAAGCATGTGCTGGTTGGGGTGCCATTATAAACGGACAAGAGTGGTCTTTGGGAGGTAAAAATACACACATCAGCTAAGACACAGGGATTCTTGGGAGAAAGACAAGCATTTTTCTGTTATCTTCTGCTGAGCGAGCTATCTCCCAATGAACATTGTTCCCCTTTTAATTTTCATTGTACCTCAGTTACACTTCTTCGTTAATGGCCGACACTGTTACTATCAAAATTCCAAGCTTCTTTATCCTTATTTCTTTTATTTTGATCTATGCTCTTTCCCTCCCATGTTCAATCCCTCATCCCTTCTTAAGCCTCCCTGGGAATTCACCACTGTGTATTGAATGTAAACCCTTCCATTTCACTCCTTATCTTTCAGCTGGAGTGAATTAGCATCTCCAAGTAAACATGTCAAAAGTAGAATTATTAATGCGCGCACACACACACACACACACACGCACACACACACGCACACTACTGTTTGCACACACAGCAGCTCCTTCCTCAAACTTTCCTCTACCAGTTAACGGAGAATTTATCCCTCCAGTTGCTCAACTCAAAAGCCCTATTTTTCATCGAGTCCAATTTTTCTCTCATTTATGGAACACCTCATCCATAAGCAAATTCTGTAGGCTTGCCCTTCAAAATAAATGCAGAATCCAACCATTTCTAACACCTCCACCAGTACTGCTGAAGGCCTGGGCTCTGATCTCTGTGGGTCCTGGGATAGACTCTTAGCCAAGTCCTCCTTTCTGCATCTCCTCCGTCCCCCCCCCCACTCCAGAGTTTGTAGCTCATGCAGCTTCCAGAGTGATCTTTAAACATGTAAGTCAGGGGATATCACTCTCTTGCCTCAAATCCTCCATTTAAAATAAACTTCACATTTATAATAAAATCCAGACTCCTTACTAGGGCCTACAAGGGCCTACTAGGGCCTAGAGCTAATGGCACATGCAGATACTCCTTAAGGTATGTTTCTTTCCAGGGCAAATTCTCTGTCCCTAGAGATGTCAGGCAATTTTGACAACACCATTCTCTGCCATCTCTTGCTTTTCATAGCTTCTTAACTTCTGCGGATTCTGCAAGGAAAAGAGGATCAGTGAGTTCCCTCCCACAATGATTTATTCTCCACTGATGAATATGTTGGTGCCAGTCAACGTGTCCCGCTTTCAGATGATTTCAGAAATGACAGTGATTTGAGAAAGCCATCATGATTTTTCTTTTCTCTTCTTTTAACTTCTTGATAGTACTTTTACAATTATACTTCTGAAGTTTACTTTTTCCAAACCCCCCAGGGTCACCTGGAATTTAAGCAGTGATTTTAGAGTCTCTGTGTATATTTTACACTAAGTTAGAAATCGCGTTCGTGATTATTCCACCAACACCATCAACTTTTACATAAACATTTGTTCTTCTGTGAATTACAAAATTATTGTCACCCATAGTCTTCCCTTCTTTGACCAACTTCTCCAAAATACCACGCAGTACTGAAGGCATCTGTTCCTATTCAGGTTCCTAAACAGAAAGATGTTTTCTCAAGCCCCATGCAAAGCACTTCTCTCATATCAGTTAGGGGACGTCTAACTGTGATGTCCTTCATCAGCACGGTCAAGTTCTGCACATAGCAAAGCGCGTCCTGACAGCCGGGACCCGCAGGGGCTGGCCGCTCCTGAAGGTTGGCAGAGTTTGCATACACACACACCAGCCTCTCCACGAAGGTGGCTCGTTTGCCCGAGAGGCCAAGCTCCTCTAGACCTCAGCGCGGGAGCAGCGGCTGCAGCCCGCTTTGAGCTCTTTCCTCTGCCGGAGGCTGGTGAAGCGGGCCCAGCCTACGCCCGCAGCAGGTTCTTGCCCCAGGCCTCTGCAGGGTCTCCGGGGAGCTCTGTCATGGTCACCGGATCCTGCGTGGCTGATTATCCCTCCGCCGCCGCTCGTCCTGCAGAGGCAGAAAGGCAGCTACGGCCCCGCCGAAAAACCAAGGCGGGCTGTTCGCCCCGCAGCTCCGGACGCCCGCCGCGCTCACTGAGTCATCGGAGCCCAGAAACGCGCGAACCCGCCTGGCACCTCCCGCGCCCGCCCAGCGCCGGGCAGGCTCCTCCCCCAGCCCCCTGGGACTGGACTCCGCTGGGCGGGAAAGCAATGGCGGGAAGTGATTTCTCAGTTTATCCCAGGACACGAAAGCTGGCCGCGGCCCGAGAGTACCGGGAGTGGCTCGCTAGTAAGACCCGGACCGGGTGATCAGGATAAACAGGGTGGGCAGGCGCGCAGCCCCTCACCCACACCCCGAGCCCGCCCTTTTGACCCACTGGCGGGCGCGTGGGGCGCACATTCGTCCTTTCCCGCCGCTCTGCTCAGTGGCCGGAGCGCCAATCGGCTTGCAGAGTGGATGAGTCACCGTCGCGGACGTCCGCGTCCATTGGCCAGAGGAAGGGGCGCCACTCCCTGGCCAGTTCCTTGAAAGCGGGCGGGCGCCAGCAGGCGAGAAAAGGTCCCAGAGGCAGTGAGGTGAGCGCAGTCGCCACAGCACTTGCGAATCTTCGTGCAGCGGTCGCGGGCACGATCCGGACAGACTCTGCTTCTGTGAGTGGGTCTTCTGGGCCCGGGTGGGTCACAGAGTTCTTAGGGGGACGGTTGGCAGCGGCACTAGGCAGAACGACCTCAGCCAGGAGTCAAGGAGGTTTGGGGTGGGGATTTACTCTGCTACCCATTGTGGAACCCCCCTTCCCGCTCCCCAGTTTCAAGTGTCGAAAGTTTTACTCCTGAAAAGACACTTGGACATCGTCTAGGCAGCTGTTCAAAACAATGTGGTGCTCATTTAAGGTTGGGAGGGGGCGAGGGGGACAAATTCCATAACCGCACCCCCCACGTACTGAATCAGAATCTTTGAGGGTGGGATCTGGAATCTTCCTTTTTAAAAAGCTCAGAAGGGATAATTCACAGGAACAATACAAGTGTGATCTGAGCCAAACTCCTTTATCTACAAATGGGGAAACTGAGATCCCTAAGAGGGGTGAAGGGAGAGGATTCCAGGGAAGTTAACCCCGCTAATCATTTTGGGGAGGTTCTTCCCTGGCCTTGGGAAGTTTCCTCAGTTGCTGCTCTGATCAGTACACAGTTGAATACCTTAGGGGACCCCCTCTTCATATATCCAGAGATCTCTCTCTGTGCAGGGCTCTCTCCCAGTCTGTGACCTGTGAACTCTTGTCACTTTGGACTCTCACCTTTGTCTCCTCAAATCTGGAATTCTGAACGTCTTTGCCTTGTTGCCCTTATTACACCCTGGCCTGGAATTTCTCAAGGTAGTCAGCTGGATTGCATCATAGGATGCACTTCATTTGTCTCTGTCCATAACTGAATGATACAGTTCCTTGCAAGCCTTTGTTTCATGTATTGCCCATTTTGTTTTGTTTTCAGACTAGGGGGTGAATCCAGTGCCTGTTAATCCATTTTGGCCAGAAATCTAAGGTACATACTGTTTTAATGTTCCTGACTATTCTATCATCTGTGTCACTTCTAGATCTGTTTCTATTCACCAATTTCTCTCTTCATTATGGGTCATATGTTCCTGCTTCTCTTTATGCCTGGTAATTTTTGATTGGATATGAAGCTTTGTTAATTTCACATTTTTGAGTGCTAGAAATATTTACATTCCTATTGATAGTCTTGTGCTTTGTTCTAGTACACAGTTATATTACTCAGAAACTGTTTTATACTTTCAAGGCTTGCTTTTAAATTTCATTAGGTAGAACCAGAGCAGCTTTTGGTCTTAGGCTCATTTTGTACGGCTATGGAGGCAATACCATTCTGAGTCCTCTGCCTGACACTGCACAGAGTGTGAAGTTTTCTAGTCTGACTTCTGGGACCCAAAACTATTCCCAAACCTATAGGAGCCTCTGCTCTTTTAGGATGGTTCTTTTCCTGGCTTCCAGCAATTTCATCACAGCTGTGCATTGACCACTATTTAGCTGAAATCTCAAGGGATTTCTGACACACTCTCTCGGTCTGTGTAGCTGTAGCTCTCTTCCTTCTAGTACTCTGCCTTACAAGCTGCGGCTGTCTTGGCCTCTGATGACTCTCAGTTTGTCTTCTCAACTCAGGGAAACTGCCAGGCTCTGCCTGTTTTCCCTCCTTAGGATATGCCCTGGAAACTCCACGCAATAAGCTAGAAAGCCATAGGGCTTACTTCATTTGATTTCCCTCTCAGGGATCAGAGATCACTGTCCTGTGCTACCTGATGTCCAGTGTTAGAGAATTTATGTTTCATATGTCTTGTCTTTTTTTGTTTTTTAGTCATTTCAGGTGAAGGAGAGTAAATTCAATCCTTGTTTCTCCATCTTGTCTAGTAGAAGTTAGTTATATTCTCTTTCAACTCATCATGAATTCCATGAAGCTTAAAGAGAACGAGATATTCAGAGCTATAGAAAATGACCAGGGTGCCAGACCTAAAGTTTTAAAGGTATGTACTTTTTCACAGCTCCTTCCTGGAGCCGCATCTGACCACAGCACCATATTAGATTCTTGGAAGGGATTAGTTCTTAAAGAATGGGAGTTATAATGCCTTCTCTTTTGTTGTTTAAAATATATTGGAGGAGGTCACACATATAAATGCTTGTAAAAAACAAAATGGTGGTGTATAAATCAACAATGCTAAAAATGTCTTAAGACAGCAAGGTGACTAACAAACAATATAGACACTTAAAATCATGGGAAGTATAGACAGGCAAAAAATAATAATGTAGCTAATATTTACTGAGAAAACTATGTAAGCTGGAGTTATGTATGCTACTTCACATATATTATCTCATTTAACACTTACTAAAACTCTATCAATGGATATTATTATCATCCTTGTTTTACAAATGAAGACAATGAAGCCCAACTTGCTTGAAGTTGCAAAAGTAATGGACTTCAGAGCAAAGACTTGAACTCAGGTGTCAGATTTCAGAGACTAGTTTTTGACCTATACTGTTTTACTCAAAATATGCAAAATGATAACCCTAAATTGAGATATAAACAAATGCTTGTAGAGTACAGAGTGAAGAATGCTTAATTCAGACTCAAGAAATTAAAGCAGTGTCATATGAGAAAGATCTCAAAGAATGAATAGTGAATACAAAATAGTTAAACTCGCAGAAGTAGAGATGGTTGCCAGGGGCTTGGGCGGAGGGTATTAGTCAATGGGTGCAAAGTGTAGGCTATACGAGATGGACAAGTTATAGAGATGTGCTGTACAGCATCATGCTTATAGTTAACAATATTGTATTGTGTATTTGGACATCTGCTCAGACAATAGATCTATGTTAAGTGTTCTTATCACAAAAATAATAAATAAGAGGGCAGTAGGAAACTATTGGAGGTGATGGATAGATTTATGGCAAAGATTGTGGTGATGACTTCATGGATATATACCTATCTTCAAACTCATCAAATTGTATACACTAATTATGTATAGGTTTTTGTATGTCAGAAATTAATTATTTTTTTGAAAAAGACTGAATAATATTTCACCAGGTAATTGGTTCAAGGATAAGACAATGACCTGAGGATAGTCATGTACCATGAAAACATATTTAGGGAACAGTATAGCTGGATTTGATGGTAATAAAGAAAATATATTTTTTTCTCTTCTAAAATTTGTCTTTTTTGCAGAGACACTCTGACTGGTGGCTTTTCTCATCCGCCATCTTCTATTTTATCCAATTTTTATCAGAATATCTATTAGTTCTATCATTAGAAAAACATGAAACATTATAAAAGGTCATTCTAGGTAAAATTTAATCTTTTCTTTTTTAAGGATACTGTCCTGAAGCAGACACGTGCTGACACACCTGTCGATCATTGTTTATCTGATGTAAGAGAGTGTAGCGACACCTCTAAGCTTCAAAGTGAAGTCAACAAGCATGGAACAGCCCTTAAAATTCATAATCCAAATTTGAACACCACTACAGAATGTTGTTTCACCTTTATTTTAAATGAAAACTCCAGAAAATTGGATCGTAGTGTGTTTACAGCATATGGTGAACCCAATGAGAACATCTTCTCAGCTCTGGAGGCTAACAACCATTTCAGTGAAAGGATGGAGAATCATTTAAATGAGGATATTATTATTTATGAAGAAAAAGAAATAAAAAGATATATAAATTTAGGAATGCCTCTCAAGTGCCTGCCTAGAGATTCTCATTTTAATATAACCTTTGGTCGAAGAAAGAGTAACCAGAAAGAAGATGGTCAGATACTGCGTCGATGTGAAAATCCAAACATCGAATGCATTCTTTTTCATGTCGTTGCTGTTGGCAAGACGATAAAGAAGCTTGTTAAGATCAAGAAACTTCATGAAAAAAGAAGTACACTTTGTGTCTATGCCTTGAAGGGTGAGACTGTCACAGAAGCTTTATGCAAGGATGGCCGCTTTCGGGCTGATTTAGATGAATTGACATGGGACCTAATGGAAGGCCATAAGAAAATTTATGGAAAAGGATCCATAGTGGATGAAGTATCTGGAAAAGTCTTAGAAATGCACATTCCTAGGAAAACAAATGGCAAGAAAGGTACAAAAATTAAGCAGAATGAAAATGCCAATCACTGTGGTCTGACACAGTCTAAGAGAAAGGTCCATGAACCAGAGATAGATGAAGTGACTGAAGATGTAGAACACAGCAGAAAAAAAAATCATCCACCTCAAAGTCTAGGGCATGATATTGAAGGTAAAACTCACCGGACAATTTCCAGAATTTGACGTTATTATGATAAAAGTTTTGTCAGAAACTTGCAAGTTAGGCGAAGGCCTCATCTTGGTAGACAATATGTTACCCATCTGAATACCCAAAAGGAAGCAATTCATCTTTTAAAGAATCTACAAATACTAAACGAAGACATAATGCATCAATATCCAAATTTTAAGGAAGAAACACGTTCGATGAGAAGGTATTTCTGGGAAGAACGGAAGAGAACAAACCTGCCAATGTTTGAGCAATTCGACATATATAAAAAGTACTTTGGAAAAGTGAATATGGATTCTGTTCTAGTCGGAACCTCTGAAAAACTCGATTATCATGGTAAATCAGTTGGGTTCATGAAATGGGACAATAATGGAAATACAGGCAATGCTACTTGCTTTGTCTTCAATCATGGTTATATTTTCACCTGTCGACATGTTTTAAACCTTATAGTGGGTGAAGGCACAGATCCACGTTCATGGCCAGATAAAATTAGTGAATGTGCAAAGGTAACCTTCACTTACAAAGGATTCTGTCCTAATAGTGATGACTGGTTTTCCATCGAGCCGTGGTTTAAAGTGTCTGATGAAACTCTAGATTATGCCATTTTTAAACTAAAGGAAAATGGAAATGCATTTCCTCCAGGCCTGTTTAGACAAATTTCCTCTCAACCATCTATTGGTGTAGTTTATATAATTGGTCATCCAGAAGGCCAGGCCAAGCAAAGGGATTGCTGTGCTGTGGTTTCTCTAAATGAACGGTTAGAAAGGTTTCAAGACTATCTTTATGGTAGGATGGTAGAACCCCAAGCTGCCACTGGTAATGTTTGCCCTATGTTTACCAAAAGAAGTTTCCCACTCGAGGCTCAGGACACGAACATGCTTAGTTATGATACTTGTTTCGTTGAGGGGTCCTCTGGCTCCCCAGTGTTTGATGCATCTGGCAAATTGGTTGCTGTGCATGGCTTTGGGCAGTTTTATAGATGTGGAAATAAGAGTTGTGCCCTTGTAGAATTTGGCTACTCTATGGATTCAATTCTTTGCAATATTAAAGAGAAAAATGAGAGCTTATACATATTATTAAATGAAGAGAAAAATAAGAACTGCAATGAAGAAAAAAATAACGAACAAGATTCACCACTTCAAAATCATCAGATTGAACCCATGGAATACTAGTAAAAAAAAAAAAAGATGTTGTCTTCAATAAAATAGGCCAGTAATTTAGAGTGTTGAGGGCTGTTTCCTTTAAGTATAATGAAAATTCTTTCTTAATTAGAAAACTTGTAGAGAATTATATGGATATGAAAAACACATTTTAGAGCTCCAATAAAGATTGATTTTTCTCCCAATTATTTTTTCTTTTTTTGGAAAAAATTTCAGTCCTCAACTAAAATGCTTAGCTCACTTATATACTTACAAAGAATTTGGTATTTGCCATTCTAAATGTCTAGGATGATACATCTTTGTTACCGGCATGGTGGTTCTTGTTTTCTGCCCAACAGATAATGGGGGAATACACCTTTAAACTTAAGGAAAATAACACATGTTGCTCCTGAAAAATCCAAAATTCTTTGGTAATCTTCATTTCTTCTCTTCCATGCCACCTGTGACATTAGCCTCTCTTGCAAATGACAGTAGAAATTGCACTTCTTTCCTCTACTACAGCAAGAACTGTTAACCCTTCTCTGGCAGCTATGAAGAGAGGCCTGCTTCCTCTCCATCCCCACTCTCATGCTCAGAGTCTGGAAAGCTAAAAGCTAAATATCTCAGACTAATTTGCACTGAGATTCTGAATGTAAATCAGGTTCCTCCAAATAGATGTTATTTGGAAGGTGGAAGTAAAATGGAGGCATTTTTCTGCTGTGTCATCTTTTGGCAAACTAGGTCATGGAAAAGTGAGTGTCTAGAGACAGTAGTGTTGGCCACATTCAGTGTGAGTGTTTAGCCATCAGCTTCATGGGTATCCAGCAGTAGCTGCAGTGGTACCAGTAGCAACCAGAAGCAGTGTTGCGGCGTCTACTCTTTCACCCTGATGGTGTGGAGAGGCATTTGTGGTGGTAAATTTCTTAATTCAGCTTCCTGATTCCTGGATTACAGTGAAGAGGGTGTGTTCTTGGACTCAATGATTCCAATGTTGGCTTCCTGAATCCCACTGCTCTTACCATCCTAGAGATTTCCAGCACATAATCCTTTGCATTAAATCTCTTTTATCTGCACTGAACCCTAACTGATGTACCCTCCTTTGACAACTAGCAACTGGTTGGACTGTCCAAATATGTGATAGTCTCTCAGTTGCGCATAAACCATAAATCTGGCTCAGAGAAATTATTCATTGAGAAATTCGAGATCCATACTATAATTATTTACCTATAAGCACATCAAGGGCCCATAGTGCTTATTGAAGAGATGGACCTTCTTTCTTACTACCCATGTAATAGGGCATTGAGGACCTACTCTCAGCATTAGATTCATTTTTTTCTCTACCATATAGATTGACATTTCCTGTGTTCAGACATATTGAAACTAAAAGAAACAATTGCACAACCAAAGTTGAGGTATAACTTTAAGAAAAATTATATCTTTAGACATTATCATAAAAATCACAGTTCCTCTTGTCAAATGCTGGAGCCCAGTATTCCTCCTTACCACATGCATTAAAGGTTTCTAATCTAATCACCTGATCCCACTGCTGCAAATAAATCTCTGCTGCAGATTATTCACGGAAGCTTCTAATGTTGGTAAATCAGATGCTCAAATATTCTTATAAATAGTATGCAAATAAAGCCTGCCCCTCTTGGCCCTAATCCTGAAAGATATCTGCCTCCATCCCTCTGAACCAAAGATGGGTCCCACCAGATAGGCCAGACACATGGTGGTTCCAAGTGCTCATAGTAAGATTAATTCTCCACCTAAACTTTAGGTACAATTCATCACTGGGGTGTTGAAGAATCAGATGCCTAGACCCTAGGGTTATTCGACAGCAAACACATCTGAATTTGAGATCTCTATCTCAAGTGTCACCACCTCTGTGCCAGCATCCCTGGAGCCTTCTCTGTGCTACCTCTGCATCCTGTTCATTCCTGTCTTATAGGACATATGACTCTTCATTTGTCCTTGTTACCTACTAGGTTGTAACTTAATGAATGGTGAGGACAATGTTACATTTATCTTGGTATCTTCAATGCTTAACATTATGTCTGGCACACACATAAAATTTCCCCCAAAAAGACTGAATAAAAACTACTTCAGGTTTACAGGTCTGAGACATAGATCAATGGAAGATGAGTGACAGCTATCCCATACTTGATTGGAACCACACACACCAGCTGAAGGTGAGGCCCCAGGGGTGGGTCTCCTCCAGCACTTCCTTTCTCTCTTTGCTGCATGATCCTCACAGGCTGCATCCAGCTTCACCAAGGCAGCCAAGAAGAGGAAATCAGAGGCCTTGCTGGTGACATGACATGAGGATCCATCCTCTTTGAACAGAATACAATGCTTTCTGCACGTTCTTGTCTGCCAGTTCTGTTGTTGGATTTGTGAGGGTCTGTTATACAGTTAAAACAGAACTCAAAGACAACCACTCAGAATGATCTCTGGCTAATGATTCCAGTCAGTCCAGTCATGTGATTCAACTACTTCACTGACCAGCAAGGGAGGAGGCCGGTAGGTAAGTTAACTGCTGGGCTTTAATTAAGTAAATCAATTGCTGCAATGACTAAGCAAATTGCAGAGTGCTTTTGCTATTCTTTTTGCTATAAAAAGGCTAGGGAGAAAACCGAAAGATAGGAAATTAAACTTATTATTATGTGATATATTGGCCTACAAGAAAAAATATATAACAAATATATTTAAGGGTCCAGCCTGCTGTCTCCTTTTCAAAGACAGAAATACGTGGGTGTCCGGAAAGTATCCAGCCATTGTTAATATTAATACTATTTTTCATACTACATTGCGGGATACTTTCAGGACAGCCCTCGTACTTGGCAGCTAAATGAACAAAAGCAGACTCCTTAGCCCTGCCCCAAGAACCCCTCTACGTTTTCACAATAATCCAGGATAACATTAATGAGGCAGAGAAAGACCATTTGAGACTTTGTTAGACCAGAAAGGTGAGGCCGCCCCATCAGGCTCAGCCAACTTCAGTTCTGGGTCCTTGAGACCAACAGCTGGATCTCAGAGGAGCACATGGAAGTGAACCCTCACCTCCCCAACTTTACACCTCTGCAAATCACTCCCTTCTCCCCAATACTGTCTGAGCAAGGGAAAAGCAGTTTCTAAAAGGGCTCAAGCTCCGCCCCAGAAAACTGAGGATTGGATAAACCATCTCCATTTCGCGCTACCATTGGGCAGGAGGTGTGTCGATCCCTTCCCCGGCTCCGCCCTCCCCAAGTCGTTCCCGCAGGCTTATCCTCTAGCGCCATCTGCTGGCCTCGCGCGGCACTCCTACCGTCGTGAAGAGACGTCCGTGCTGGGCGAGGTTCTTAGGGCGTTCGCTGGCGGCCCGGGGCTTGCCCTGCAAAGCGGCTGCCCACGCTGGTGTCATTCCAGGAGCTGCGAGTCCAGAATCTCCGCGGGCGCCCCGGGAGGATCAACGAGGGACAGGTCGGCCGGCGGGGCCTGGTGAAGAGCGGGGCAGGTTTCTGAGTCCTGTTGTACGAGGAAGGGCGGAGGCCACGCCAGACCGCTCCACCCTGCTCGTCCTTGCGGTCCCGGCGCTCGGGCCTCAGGCTGCAACTAAGCGGGGGCGGTGGGTTTTGCCCTTCTGGAAGAAGACAGGCCCCAGCCTGCCAGCAGCCTCCTCCTTGGAGCCTGTGGAGTTGGCCTAGGGCGGGCAGCGCCCTTCAGAGCCTTAGCGGAAGCCTCTTAGGTTCTTTGCCTTCCTGGTCTTGGGCGGAGCTGCAGTCTCTGTGATCTGACTCTTAGGAATCTTGATCTCGCAACACTTTGGATCTTAAGTTGAAATGAACATCATCTCTTCCTGCTGCTGGGAGAGTAATTTGCCAATATTTATCCAAAACCCAAACGTCATGTCCAACCTTCTAGACAAGTATACACCAAAACAGAGTAACATGGTACTAATAAGAGTAGTAGCAATGACAAAGGCTACCTACCATTTATGGAGCATTGGCGACAGGTACGTTTCGTGGATCATCACACAGATGACCTCATTAAGCCTTGTGCCACCTAATGAGGTAGTGCTGGTAGGAGCATGTTCTTTTCACAATCATGACGGAACCCCAAGAGGCAAACAGAAAGACCCAATGGTTCTCAGTGTCCTGCTCAGCACAGCGTTGGTCCTATCTGTTAACACATTCCACTGTCGAAAGCAAGTCACAGCACCAAGTCTGGCACTGACAGCACACGGGGAGGAACTGCCAAGGCACCCGGTAAAGGTGTACACAGGGAAGAGTGAGGATTAAAGAAAAATTTCCCACATCAGCTTCTCCTTCCATTTCTTCAAGAACTTTCAAAAACGGAAAGCAAGTATAAATTTAATGTAGAATGTGTGTGCATTGTCATATATCTGATGGGCTATAAGGTGTGTCCTGGACAAGCACTATTCTTAGATACAATATTGCATTAAACTCGGGTCCATGAATGTGAGAACTATATTTACTCACCTCTGTATCCCCAATATCCAGCACAATACCTGCCACAAAGTAGGAATTAACATGTGTTTTAAATGAATGACACCGTGTTGGTGTCAAATAAATGATTTTATTTGCGTGCCTTTTCTGTCTTCCCT
This sequence comes from Avahi laniger, assembly GCA_963575035.1. Taxonomy (NCBI): domain Eukaryota; kingdom Metazoa; phylum Chordata; class Mammalia; order Primates; family Indriidae; genus Avahi; species Avahi laniger. Next base: position 306 of record CAUYSK010068012.1, on the reverse strand, counting down.
ATTTGAGAACAGAACTCTTAACATTTTACCTTGGCAGAATGCAGCACTGGGTCTTGTAAATTGTCACTGCAGATGTATGCGCTGAATAAATGATTGGGTGAATGGGGGAATGAAAGGATGTAGGAAGAGGTGAGCCACTGTGCCTTTTCGCAGTTAAATATTAGAGGCAGGCCGGGCGCGGTGGCTCACGCCTGTAATCCTAGCTCTCTGGGAGGCCGAGGTGGGCGGATCGTTCTGAGCTCAGGAGTTCGAGACCAGCCTGAGCAAGAGCGAGACCTCATCTCTACCAAAAATAGAAAGAAATTA